>JAKSZP010006776.1:0-142570 GCA_022478985.1 Massospora cicadina
ATCGCTAGGGGAAAAATTCCCTAAGGCGAAGTGAATTGGAAATCTGTTGACCCAAATTTTGAAGGAACTATGTTCAGGGGATTTTAGGATATTTATCTGGTCGTATCTGTCAGGGATCAATCCGGATGAATACCTAATATCTCATTGGGCAGAGTGGCTGACAAAATGAGGGCATCTGATAGTAATTAAATATCAGGTGTACTGATTGGGATCAGTCAGGTTTCATCACCGACTGATTGGGAATATTTAACAAGTTGCAAGGCGAGTGATGCCACCTGCAACTAGCGAATTGATTAGTTGCTAGCCAATTATGGATGATTCACTTGGATCGAGAGGAAAATGTTAATGATACATTTCCAACTCTTTTGTTTGAGGTCTTGAGGATGTCTAACGTCAGAATCCTAGTCAGGATGGGAAAGACCATTGCTGCTGAGATGAGGAAGGGTGATTCAATGGCAACAGCTGCCGTTTCATCAAAATAGGTGTCAACTGAGGGTTAGACAGCCAGAGCCCCTATAAATTCCCTAGAATTCACTATAATAAAAAACACACTCAAACTCAAACACTCAAACACTCAAGTATTACACTGGAAAATACTCATTGATTGACACAAGTCTACAGTCGGGAAAGAACTAATAAAGAGCCTTGTTAGTTTGACTGTAGATTTGGTAATAATTAGACTATCAGCATCTAGTGTGAAGATTCCATCTCAAGGATACATTGCAGAAGGCAATAATTGGTATACTCTCAGAGAAGAGTAGAGATCCGAGTGGGGATCCAGAGATGAAGGGAACCACAGCTAAGGGATTGCTGCTGACTGTGTGTTGGGCCAAATGGACTGTCATCAGAGGACCTTAACGAAGATTGAGTGGACAGGATTTAGGGAACGAATCCCTAAGAGTGTGATATTCAGTATTATTGGAAATACTGGCTGAATCGTTGGGCTGAGATCTAAGAATTCCATTCAACTACGGATAATAGTCATCATACTATTATCAGATTATATATATTCTTACAACGTGAGGTGCACGAGGAAACTGAACCTGTGCAGTAATAAGTTTATAGGGGTTATTGGCCAAAAATAATCAGGAAACCTATAAATTTTCACGGCTTTTTAATTTATTAGTCAAACACAGTTCAAGCAGTATCTCTTAGTGACAGGGTTCCTTATGGCAATCTCTTAACGAAACTTTTTCATTAGGTCTACTCTATTTACTCCAAGCAGGCAAGGGCTTTTGTATAAAAACAGGCAAAGTGATTGCTAGTGAAAATAACTAGGAAAATTATAGGTTTTTTGGTCAAAACTCAGAGATATGTATAGTCCTTTAAGATACTCACGCTCGCCTAGGGCTTGTATGATAGTCAGGATTAAGTAGGGTAAGGAGACATATTTGATGATGTGGAAGGAGGCACAGGCTTATTTTTTACTTTCTTTTGCCGGGGCAGCTGATTCCTGGGACCTTCAAATTGGCAAGATCTTCACCAGCTGACTTGGTGCATTTGCTAGGAGAATAAGCGGATTCTTCTGAGGTTTGAGCTTCCTTTCACCCCTTCTGGACTAAACTACTCAAGTTGGTTCAATGCTCATTGATTCTTTGGAGCTCCTATGACCAAGTTTTGATTCAGGTTATGTTCAAATCTGGCTCATGTTCATTAATTCTCATGATTCCCAACAAACAAATAAATGACAGAACTTGGTTGTACCCTAAAGAGGAGTTCATAACAAAGTGCAGATTGGCGTTAGGGTGCTTTTATGCCTCAATCTGGAGGGGACCAGGAAGGCCCAGGTATGCACCAGGTTCCGTTGTTAATTATGATAAATAAAGTGTCTTATGTTGTTGGAGACCTCCTCAATGAGGTCTGCTCAAAGGTTCGCCCAAGGGACCATGCATAATAACATAAAAACTAATGGGGTTTCATTAAGCAAGTCAACCAACAATAAAGGTTGGTCTCAGGAAATTGTTGATAAACACTGGGTGAGATATATCAATTTTTTGGATTGGTACTAATTGTAAATGAACCAATATGCGCACACTACCATCATCCATGGTACTGCAGCTTAAGTAAATCCTCTCAAGTTATTGATTGTAATTTATTCTCCCAGATTTGGAAATATTGTAAATCAAACAGTTTTCAAAACCTTGCTCTCCAATAAAATGTAACGAACCATCATCATTAATATGAAAGCTGGTGTGTTTTAACGCCCTTGATGTAATGCTGAGTTGACCATCATGAACACCCCAGGACCAACTTGGGCATATCTTGCCTTTAACCAGCGTTGGTCTATGGTATGATTCAAATTATAGAGGCCTGCCAACTTTGCCCTTTAGCATCCTCACGCTCATATTTATCTCTACAGTTAGTACCCTCAATTGTGTCGTGTAACCATGACATTACCCTCCCATTCTGTTTGGTCTTCACCCCCCTCTAGGGGCTTCTGCCAGGGAGAAGTCCATGTGGGCAGGGGCCATATTCATGGCAGCGATACTTTGGTTAGACTTGGGTCCTTTTTCCTCATGGAAGCGCTTGTGGAAAACCTAAATTAGGTCTTGGCCATTGGTGCAATCACACGCTGGAACCCAGCTGTTCTCGGCTTCATTATATCCCTTCCAGGATACCAGGCATTCTAACCTTCCTCTTACATGGTCAAGAGGCTACAATTTCCTCCTCTTCCCACTCTGTCGCCCTTTCGACGTGATAAGCCTCTGGAGTCTCTGATGGGGGCCCTCAAACAACGTCAGCTTATTTTTATTAAAGACAGCAAAGATTTAGAATGATGTTAAAAGATCCAACTGATATGAGGCATGGCCCACCTTTCTGACAATGCGGTAAGTCCACATCCTCTTTGGTCCCCGTTTTTTGCATGGCTGCTTGATTGAAATATTTCTAGCATCAAGAATCACGAGATTCCCTTCCTTGTATGCAGGATCTACCCATCTCTTACCATCAGTGTTTTCCTTATAATCTTGCATAGCTGCATCCAAATTCTTGGTAACCCCCTGGTGTACTTCATTGATAGTCTTAGCAAAGTCCACCACCGCTTCCAATTTTTATCCACCGTTGGGCTCCGTGTTGAAGGCGGTGTTAAACACATAGTTGTCAAAAAATGGGAACAACTGATAGATGCATGTTGGGCGTTTTTATAGCTCAATTAGGCAATAGGAAGGTGAGGAAACCAATCTGAATGACCCGCAGCAGTGTAACATCGCAGAAACTGTTCTAAGCACTGGTTCACTCGTTCAGTCTGCCCTTCTGATTAAGGATGATAGTTAGTTGAACATCAGGGGCGAATTTGAATAGTGTTACACAACTCTTAAAATACTGAGGTAAACTAGAGTCCATGATCAATAATTATCCCTTGAGGCACCCCATGATGGGAAAACACATGAGACACGAAGAGCCTAACCATCTCTTTCGCAGTTAATGTGGTTCTACAGGGATTAAAATGAGCGAACTTTGTAAAACAATCCACCAGTACCGTGATGGCATTGTAGCCCTCAGATGCAGGTAACTCCACAATGAACTCCACCAATAATGAAGTCCAAATTTTTGTCCTTTTAACTGGTACCAACAACCCTGCGAGGGGATGGCGATTTGGCTTCATCAAGTTGCAAACCAGGCACTCCTTACAGTACCTGGCAACCTGCGCGGCTAATCCCTTCCAATTATAAATGCAGTGAATCGCTCCAAATCTTCACCTTTCCAAGGTGCCCAACAGAGATCCCATCATATTGGTCCTGGATGATTCCCAGGCGAGGTGGTCTGGCAGGGACCCTTAAGCGACCCTGAAGCCACAACATCTCATCCTTCACATGATAACCCCAGGTAATGACCTCTTGATTTAACTTGCTCCTGGCGAGTACCATAGCATACTCTGCTGACAAGGGCTGTGAAAGAACTACCTTTCTTAACATACCATATTCCTCCGCGTTTTCCAGAGGTGCAAGCGCTGACATGCATGCCATAGGAGAAGGATGTTGGGGTACAATCTTATTGAGTGGAATCATTAAGTGGGTATTGTGTATCTCTACCTCCTTCAGATTTGGAGCTAAAGCAGTGTTTTAACTCAAAGCATCTGCCAAACCATTCTCCTTGCCCTTAATAAACTCATAGGAGAACCTTAACTTTGAGCCAAGGTCTCATGACAGTGGGTTTGCCATGGGGTCAGGACATGATCCGCATGGTAGTACAAGGCATGGTGAACTGTACAAATGAATAATGGTTATTATGAGTCATATTAATGATGGCGCAAATATTTCAGCGCCTCTACCACTTCCAAAAACTCTTTGTCATAAATGCATAGCTTAACTCTGGTAAGGACATTTTTCCTAGAAAAATATCTCACAGGATGCTCTATTCCATCTCCTCCCACTTGTAACAAGGCAGCTTCTATTGAAAGATTAAAAGCATCAGTAACCACAATAAACTCTTTTTCTGGATCTACATGGCGAAGGACGGACGTTGACAGCAATATGCACTTTACCACTTGGAAGGCATCCTGTAAAACAGAGGACCACTGGAGCACTTTAGCTCCACTCACCTTATATAAGGGCTCTGACACATAAGAAAGATTTGGCGTGAATTTCTTGAGGAACGTATATGTCCCCCAGAAAAACACCTCAATTTCTTGACCAAAGTTAGGGTGAGCCACTCACAAATTGCCTTCTCCTTGTCTGGAAATATCGTGTGGCCTTGATAAAACATGACGTTTCTAAGAAGGTGATCTAGGACTTGAATAACTCACACTTACTAATTTTAAGCTTAAGGTCAGCTGCCCTTAAACGCTCCACCACTTGCCACAGGTGTATTGCATGGGAATCTTGATTAGTTAAACACCAAAATATCATCCATGTAGGCCACCGCGCATACATCCAGCAGGTCCACAGGCCTCATCTATATAACGATGAAAATAGCAGGTGCAATTTTTAAGCCCAAAAGCATAACCCAAAACTGGAGAAGATCTTTCTGGTTCTGAATGCGGTGAGCCAAACCTGGCCTTTCTTGATATATTATGATTAAACGCGTTAAAGCAATCCAGTTTGGAGAATCTCTATCTTCTCCATGTAGTGAGCAATCTGTGAATCCAAAGGGATGGGATGCAAATCTGGTACTGTGACTTTGTTTAGGTTCCCATAATCTAAGCATGGGCATAAAGTAATATTGTCCTTCTCCACAAAGGAATTGGGGAACATAACAGAGAGGTAAGCTGAAATATTGCGCCTTTTGCTAACTGCTCCTTAACCCACAAATCTAAGGCTGCTTCCTCCCATACAGTCAAGGGGTAAATGGGAGAAGATATACGCACCAATTAACAGTAAGTTTGCTCTCTCAAAATAAAATCCAAATGAGCTGGCATTACACTTGCTGAAGCTGCATCAAATGAAAATTTCAGTCCCTACAAGCAGGAAGGTAAGGGTACCTTCAAAGTGGGCTTCAGCAATTGTGCTAGACCGAGTATATGGACCTTTGGCCATTAGACAAATTTTCCATGAGAGCTAGCTTCAATAAGGGAACAACTAATTCTTGACCATTCTTTAGAAATGATGACTAGGTATTGTCTTCCATGTTAGTCCTGACATAAAACGTTCGCCACCACTAAACTCCCAGGATAATTGTGTATAATAGGTTTTTATTTTCCTGGAAGCGGTCAGTAAAATGATACTTGCCAACTTGATACTTAACCCCAGAACCTTCAGCGTGGGTATACCTTAAGAAGCCCCTCCCCTAACCATACCACCTGGCAAATAATTTAACTCAAGGTAGTCAGCTAGGTTTTGTTCAATAAAATTCTCAGAGGCTCATGTATCCATCAAAATAGTTGTGCTGATTTTCCCTAAAGAGGATGAAAGGGTAGTAGACAACAAAAAATATCCAAAATGGTCTTTATTCATAGCAGATAACGCCAACACCCCACCAGAAAATTCTTTATCATACATAAGCGTGTTTCCAGGATAAGTCTTTGCATTATAAAATGGAGAGGTATAATTTTCCATTATTACTACTGAGGACACTTACCCCACCACATCCTCAGCAGTTGCAAAAACATTTTATATTTTAAAAGTAACTCTTTCTCCACCTCCTAGGTTCTGCGGATGATGGTAGGGTTTAAGAGAAGGTTCTTTAATGTAATCATGTATGCAGAAATGAGGTCCACGTCAGAGTCATAGGAGCTGATAAATGGCTCGTTTAAATTTACATTGTTTGCGTTATAAAAGCATTTTCAGGCGTCAACGACCTCATTCCTGGTCAATGACCAATTGTTCTTGTTATCCAAGGCTTTAACCACTAAGCTCTTTGTTGATGACTTGGCCAGTACCATAGGAATGCGGTGAGGAGGGAAAACCATTTTAGATGAACGATTTACTTTAAACTTGGCTCAGGACTCTTCTGAACCCTCAATTCTGCTGAAACAGGGGATAGTTTAATGATGAGCCCTTCCATATTCAAGGGAAAATCAATAGTTTTGGGCGCCATATTTATAGGGGCTAATGCAGGTAACATCATTGCAGTGGATCAACTGAAACATTTCTTTAAATCCTAGACTGGACCCCAGCTTGTCTTCAGTTCTGCCAAAAATGAAGGAATGTAAGGATAAGATTCCTCCTTTTTTAGAGGTGCGTGTGAGTTTTTGATGCCATATTTATAGGGACCCTTGGATGAAACAATTATTTCCAAAATTTTCTGTCCCCTTCTGGGTTAGGGCGGTAAAATCGTCCTATTGAGCTTCAATAATCTGGTCAAAGTTGGGAGGGGGGATTGCCATACTGGGGCGTTTCTTGCGGGGAGGTCCAAGGTGGAATGGATAAATGACGTTTTAATGACGTCTGAAAAAGGTAGGGTCCATGCCCTGTCGCAAAATTCATTTAGATACATGTTAACTGGGAAGCTAGTTCGTCATGGAGCAAAGAACTTAATAGAAATCTTGGAAAGCTGACACGTCCAGGTGACACTGATCCAGGAAATGATCCAAACACTCCACTAATTCTACAGAAGCGTCTGTGTGTAAACACTGCAAAAACCCAGTCAGAAACACCAGGGGACAGCCAATACAACAAATTCACCCCACACAAAGATGGACGAGAACTACTAAATTGTCACTATTTACTGAGGCTTCTGACGTGAGGGAAGCAAGTACCTGTTGAACTTTATAATAGATTTTGTGTAAGGTCAGGGAATCACAACAACTGGATCACAAAGTGTCTGAGTCCACAAGGTACAAGCATAAAGGGTGGGCACTTCCCAGTTGGTGGTAGTTAGAATAACACCTAGATGCACCATCAATAGGCCAAATGAGAAAACTGTTGTGAGCACCATAAAGACCGTGACAAATGGTTAGCGCACCCAGGTTACACTCAAAGAAAGCCCCATACAGATAATTTTCATGCAAGTATAGTAAGAGGGTTGGTTGAGTAATGTCAAGAGAGGGTCTGTGACTCTCCTTTTCCCAGCAAGATGGTGTGGGATGAACAGCCACACCACAAGGATATCAATTGCTAGTAAAATTTGGAACGGGTTCTCAAAAGGTACTGGAGCAGAGGGGACCCAGGGAAAGGGTATACAACACAGAATCTATAACTAGATATAAAAATAAATGACAGAACTTGGTTGTACCCTAAGGAGGAGTCCATAACAAAGTGCAGATTGGTGTTGGGGTGCTTGGATGCCTCAATCTGGAGGGGACCAGGACAGCCCTGGTTTTCACCAGATTCCGTTGTTAATTTTGATAAAAAAGTGTCCTATGTTGCTGGAGACCTCTTAAGGAGTCTGCGCACAGGTTCGCCCAAGGGACAATGCACAAAAAATGTAATAACTAACAGGGGTTTAAAAAAATTAAGTCGACCAACAAGGAAGGTTGGTTTCAGGAAATTACTAATAAACACTGGATGTAGAATCATCAATTTGTGGGAGTGGTACTAAGCCTAAACGAACCAATAAGCGCACACTACCATCAGCCATGGTACTTTAGCTCAAGTAAGTTTCAACTTGGGTTAAATGATTAAATCTGTATTCTCCCAGATTTGGCATTATTGTAATTTAAATGGGTTCTAAAACCCCATTCTCCAATAAAATGTAAAGAACCATCATCACTAATAAGAAATCTGGTGCATTTTAACGCCCTTGATGTAATGATGGGTTGACCATCATGCACAATCTCAGGACCAACTTGGGCATATCTTGCCTTTACCAGCGTTGGTCCAGGAAATGCCTTGGGTCAGGGAGGTCTTTTAACTTTACTCTTAGCCTCCTCACGCCCAGAAAGCTCTCTACAGTCAATGCCCTCAATTATGTCATGTAACCATGACAGAGTGCCTCATTCTTCATGCTGGTGGCCCTTTTCTCACCTCCTTATGAGTCTTTCTAACAAGCCTTGGCACTGTTACAGAAACCATTGCAGTGAGTGTATTGAGGTCAAGGATCTTTCTGGTTTTTGACAACGTGGACCCAATGGATAACTGGAGGTAATGGATGCGGTAGACATGAGATGCAGGTTTAGTGCAGGTATCTCATTAATTGCTTCCTTAACTTCTCAAATGCAAGGAAAACCTTTCTTCTGGTCGATCATATGCATTTGAACCTAAAATAAGACTTCATCGCAGAGATGAAGTAGTTATGATGTCACTCAAGGTAATGCAATTAGCAGTTACTAAGTTCTGTGCTTGGGTCTAGAACTAGCTGGCGAACTCCACAGGGCTTTCCCCTTCGTTCAGATGTGAGCCCATGAACACTTGTTTTTGGTTGGCTAAGGTTTGGTTGCTGCGAATTCTGGATTAAGGTGGTAAAGACCTGTTCCCATAAGTAGCATTGCTTTAAATGGGGAGTCATAATCTCTCAGGTGGTGCTATTCAGGCAAATTTGGAAATACTTTATTTTCTGTCAGTCAGTAGCCTCTTACATGGAACTCTCATAGGCATATAGGAAAGAGGCGATGCTTTCCTGGCTGGTGGTTCTTCTCAAAAATAGGCTTAAAGTTAGTCACAATAAGAGTGGAAAGGTATTGACACCAAGAATAGGTGGAGGCTAAGAAAGTTTGGTTTTTGTTTAGTTGTGAGGGGCCTTATGATCCAGTTGTTGTCTTAAACCCTTTTTATCATCTTAGATATCATCCCATTTTTGGTTTAGGGATTTAATGGAGGCCTTGTGAGCAACCTGCTCCTTTAAGACTTAATATCAACGCGTTCAAGAGGAAGCTGGATCTTAAAAATTTAAGTGAATGTCAAACTCTTGGGCATGTTTGCTCAATCTGTGAGATGCAATTATTAATGAGCTTGATGAAGGCTCTAAGATTATTTATCTCATCTGACAAAGCATCAATCAAAGCTTTAGGGTCAAGAGTGACTCTGTCCACTTAGAGCTTGCATCCTTGGGCCACATTGTGGGATTTGATCCCATAAAGTGTCAGGGTTGTCTAAATGTCCTTTTCCAGGAGTTGTCAGGGTCGCCAGGAGTAGTTACTGCGGGACCAGAGGGACTTTGAGGCCCACAGGGACCTTTGAAACATTCTGGCCCCTAGTCCCCTCAGGCCCATCACTCCCAGAGGCGACTTCATGAGTGGTGAGCTCCTAGTAGTGCTGCTGGAGAGTCTGCACCCGGTCCTCAAATTAGATGAGGCGTTGATTCCAGGAAGCCTCAAGGAGCTGTATATTCTGACAAAGCTGATCCTTGAGGTAGCCAGAAATACCGCAATCTAACACTGCAAGTTATTTGTGGGCCTCAATGATCAACCAATGGTTATCAAAAGTGGCTTCCTGATTGTTGTTAATGAAGGAGGAAGCTGCATAATAGATATCAAAAAATGTGGGAGTGTAAGGTTTGCGTAAGCCTTAGTTGCTGGAAGACTTTATGGTAATGCAGCCTGACTACTTGTAGGAGGTGATGTATGGTGGGGTGGATGAAACTTTATAGATAGCATTTGGTCCTTAAAGCAAGTTCTTCCACTGGCAGTAGAGCTTAGGTATATAATTTCTGCATTGTGGAAGGCACCAAAGAAGCGCAGGAGTGACTGTAGTGGCCTCCCACAGATTAGATGCCATTTAGTAATTGTTGGATAATTTTGTTTAGGTTCTCATAGTGAAGTTAATACTTTTCACTTTCAACAAAAGGTATAGTGAATTTGAAAGCTGCTTGAAACTTTAAGCTTTTGCGCTGCATGGGTGGTACTTCATGTTGTGAGGTGCTAATCCATTAAGTGACACTTCTTGACCAATTGGCAGGTTGATTTTCTTGTTTGCTATTATTCTCCACTATTCAAGATAGACATTTTCAATTGGACAGCTTATAACCCCTTTTGTAAGCACCACTTTTCTCAAATAACAATTATCCTAAACAATGCTGAAGTTTGAAAGGGGCTTGAAGCTGTAAAATAGTGGAGATGTCAAAAAATAAAAAGATGGGGCGAAATAGATTACTATATTGAGTTATAAAGTTTCAATAATTATAGGGCGTGTGGGGACTTTCTGCCTCAGGGACCTTCATGGCCCTGCGAGATCAGGATCTTTCAATGACATCCAGATTGACCGCCTGGTTAGCGCCCTCATTGCTCTGCATTGTCCTCATGACTGCAGTAGTGTGCCACGCCTCTCAAGGTTCAGGAAGTGGGGATGGGATTCCGGAATGTGTCTCCATCAATTCTCATGTGTAATGCCTCTTGATCAAATTTTGTATCAGCGCCTTCAGGGTAAGATTCCATTTGTACTGGCTCAAGAGTTAACTTATTGAGTCTCAATTTGGGATTATGGATTTTGACTTGTTCATTATATTGAATCCTGACAGTTTCAGCCAAGGTTGCAATAGTAATTTGGTACAACTTTGTCAACTAAATAAAAATGTGTACCGCGGGGTGAGATAATCCATAGTAAATCAACTCTATAAATTAACATCAGCATAGCATGAAAATGAACCCTTCATCTATTACTAATAAAATATAATAATGAATAAAGAGATTAAAAAATGGTTGGTCAAACTAATTACAACATCCCCCTTGACCAAACTTCAGCGAAAAAATTAGTGGGTGAGGTTAAGTTATTGAAAATCTATTAATTTAGGGCTTAATTTTTAGTGATATCTCTTAAGGAACTTCACATGCACCAGATAAAAATATACCTTAGCAGGATCTTTCTAGATTGTATGCATCAGTGGATGTCTTCTTGATCATCTTGAAGAGTCTTTTGTGCAATTGTGCTCCAGCTTTTTAGTCCTGCTAAAGTCATGGTTGTCATCTTATAAGAACAAATACCTTACGGCAAAGGTATGTAAGGATTGTCAATTACCATTATTATTTTTCTAAATTTAATATTATTAAGCCTGAAGATTGAGTATGCTTAGCTTTATATATGGATTATTGTCTCTATGAGTTTCTCCATATTAGCCATAAATCATGTTCTCTTCACTAATGCATGAGTTTACCATCTCTTTCTGCTAAGCATCACTTTTCAAAAATTAATTCAGCCTGAAATTTAGCTCCACTAAAGAGATTTACAAAAACTATTAGCAAATATGGCGGGAAACCCCGCAAAAGAACCCACAGGCTATGCCAAACGAGCCAGCACCACCCCCAAACGAAGCAACCCTTGGTTACCCACCTCAGGGTCAACCAGAATCACCCGCTCTCAAGCAGCGGCCATGAAAGCAGGCACCACCCCCCCAACCTGGAGCTACTCCAACTAGCGCCAGTTCACCTGATCGCACTTCTGCAACCTGCACGCCTAACAGCTCTGTGTGCGCTGCCTCCCACCAACCCGCTGGGCCCCCCTCCAACCAAGGAGGCCATCACCCACGCTGTTTTAATGGCGTCTGCTCAGTTGAATGCAACTCAGCCCATCCAGGCATTCACCTCCCCCATTGTGTCAACTAATTCAGCCCCATCTATTATTGCTGACGCGCCGTGTTTCTAGCTCCCTCCATGAGGGCGATACCCAGCTACCTGGCCCCCAAATCCTCAGATGTAAGGTTGGATTAGCCGCACATTCTGGTTCACTAAGCACCAAATTGGGACAATCTACTCTTCCCAATGTGGATTAAAATGGTTCAGATTTTGGAACTTCACATCAGTTCCAATCTCACCCGTCCCATTTAAACCCCGTAATTGGCACTTCTCAAGTCGGCACTTTATCTCAATATGCTGAAAACGACCAATTCACCAATCAGTCAATGAGTTTTGCCCACGAAATCACAGCAAATACTCGGGCTGAATTTACCCAAATAGATTGGGATGGTGATTAAACATCGCCCTCCTCCCAATTGGCTGGAGTTGATTCCAATCTGGATGGGACTCCCCAATTTAGCGAGGCCCAACAATCACCTGGCCCCCAAACCCTCGGATGTAAGGTTGGATTAGCCGCACATTCTGGTTCACTAAGCACCAAATTGGGACAATCTACTCTTCCCAATGTGAATTTAAATGGTTCAGATTTTGGAACTTCACACCATTTCCAATCTCACCTGTCCCATTTAAACCCTATAATCGGCACTTCTCAAGTTGGCACTTTATCTCCATATGCTGAAAACGACCAATTCACCAATCAGCCAGTGAGTTTTGCCCACGAAATCACAGCAAATACTCGGGCTGAATTTACCCAAATAGATTGGGATGGTGATGAAACATCTCCCTCCTCCCAATTGGCTGGAGTTAATTCCAATCTGGATGGGCCTACCCAATTTAGCGAGGCCCAACAAACCGCCCCTCAATTTAATATGACGCCAGCAACTGCTGTAACATTCCAGCAACAAGGGAACTCCGCAAACTTGTCCAAACCACCAGCTCACACTCAACCCGCAATTGCAGCCCAAAGCAAACACAAACGTACCAAAGGAGCCACTGGGGCATTGCAAAAACCTCTGGCACCAACGCTACCCAAAGCTAATCCCCATGAAGTGGCGTTTATTGCTGATGTTAAGAAGAAATGGGCTGAAACTAGAGCGCAAAAAGCTCTACCTCGCTCAACCTTCTCCCACACAATTCGCCTTTATTATGGGCATAACCCTGTTGAGTTCTATACAGAGGATTACTTCTCATACTTTGCAGCGATTGCGGAGACATTCCCAATTAACACCACCATCCATGAATCAGTGGAGGGCCACTACATCGATGTGGGCTTCACTGAAGCTGCCCTTGCTGACCATGCTGCCACCCTCCAGGTCATTATTCCACGCGGATCTCTTCGCATCTCCCGCACATGCTCTCACCTGGAGAAAATTTCATGGGTTACTTTTTCCAACCTACCAACGACTGTTGATCCTGAGTCTCTTAAACTGGCACTCCATCGTGGTTTAATGGAGTTTGGGTCTGTTCTTTTTAGTGGACTTTAGCGTCCCCTCTTACTACGCTCCCACTCAAAGAGCTCACACTGCTAGGGCGTCGTTCATCCCATCCCCCACTGTATCCCGTAACATTGAGGTTATTCCTCGTGTGGCGGTAGTTGGGACATGCCCTGAGATCTTTTTTGTCGACCCTGATCAGGCGCGCCCCCGGTGTTCATGGTGTAACGCCCTTGGACACTTGTATAGTGGCTGCACAGCTCGAAAACAAGCCCTCTTAGCCACCACCCAGGGGCCTAAACCAGGCCAAAAACGATTCCACGTGGCTGCAGCAGCAATATCACAACCCACACAATGGGTTCCCGTTCAAGACCTGTCCCCTGAGGCCTTACGCCTAGCAGTTGAAACAGCTAACCCCACTATTGGTATGGGATACCTTCGCGCTCATGCCCCCCTTCCAATGGGCACACCCTCTAATCTCCCAGAGTCAACTCCCTTTCTCACCAAGCGCAAGGCATCTCCCACAGGGTGCCCCTCGTCAGCCACCCCCACTCAGGGCTCCGCGGCACCCCCACCAACCTCCACCAGCGATTTATCGCATCAACCCTCAGCTCCCAATGGAGCTATGCCCACCAGCATGGACTGGCAACCCGCGGCCTGCGGTAGAAGTGCCACCTCAAAGAGTCCTACCCCAACCCTACAGTCCATTTCGCGCGGATCCTTTGCAGTGTTGGAGGAAGTGAATATGGACTTGGACTCATCAAATGGGGACACCGCAGAGGTCACCATTGAGCACCCTCGGGTCCTTCCCCTGCAACGGAGCGGGGGCAGCATCCTAGGCTGGCTTACTGGGTCCTCCGCCCCCCCACCCTCTCCTTCCCCTCAGAACCCTCGACGCTCCTCACGGATTGCAGCTAATAGTCAAGCTAAAGGACTCAAAACTAGTCGCCTCACAGCAGCAGGTTTAAGCGCTGGCAACCCCCCAGGACATGGAGGGGAACAGCTATGAGTCCCCATGGCAGCACCCTGGCCCTGCAATCCATCAACGCAAATGGGTTGCGGGACTTTAAGCGGAGAGCCCGCCTCCTCTGAAACTTCAGATCAGCACAAATTGACATCGCTGCTGTCCAGGAGCCCCATATCCTCCCCCATGAACAATCTGTATGGAATGAACAGTTTGGAGGCAACTCCTTCTGGACAAACCATGCCGCCCTTATTGTTTTGAATCCATGGGTTAAAACCCATTCTTTTTCACAATATCTAGGTGGCCGCCTCATACTGGCCAAACTCACCACTTATGACTTCTCCTTCTTCGCTGCAAGCATCTACCTGCCTAATGCAGGTCAGGAGCAAAATCGGCTCTTGGAAGAGCTCCTCCAACTCAATCTCCCACGGAATACAGTCCTCTTAGGAGATTTCAACACAACCATAAGTCGCGTCCGTGACTCTTACCCCCTGCAGCAAAGGAACGCCCTGGATCAAGTCGCCTCCAGGATTTCCTTCGCCTGAGTGGCTTTATAGATGCGCTTCCACCCTCCGCGTCTGTCCTAGGTTGCATGACTAGGATCCAGTACGATGGAGGAGCTTTCCAGTCAGCGTCACGCATAGATATGGCACTGATTGGCCCCCTGCTAATTGGCCGCGTCTCCTCTCCCATCTCTCGTGACAACCATCTGAGTGATCACAGGTCACTCATCGTTGTCCTCACCACCATACTTAGACCGTCGCGTAGGTTCTGGCCTAGGGTTGCCCCAGCTCTTCTCAACAACCCCTTCACTAAGGAGAAGCTGTCTATGACCATCTGGGAGACTCTCACCTCCCCCACCCCACCTGCTTGACCACAAGGCTAGATGGGCGGTGACCAAGGAGGGCATCACCCGCGTTGCTTACAACTGTGCCAAAGCCCAGATGACTGCAGCTCGCGCCAGAGTCAAAAGGGCGGAAGCCAGAATCAGACATCTAGAGCGAAACTGCCAGCCTTCGCCCTCTCCCAGATGGTTGGAAGACTGGGAAGCGGCGCAGGAAGCACTCTCCACTTGGAGCTCACACTGCAGGAAGAACGGGCAGCAAAATTTACAACATCTCGTTACTATTCTCAATGGGAACGCCCCACCCGCTTCTTCTTTCAGAAACAGAAAGCCCGGTCAACAGCGCAGGATATTACTGCACTGAAGATTGGCACTACAACCACTTCAGATAAGGAGGAAATCACGCAGGAACTACACCGCTTCTACTCCAGCCTCTTCCATGCCACCCAGGTGGACCCATCGGACATCCAAGACTTCCTGTGGCGGGCTCCAGAGCCGCCCATTGACCCACGGGCTGATGAGGCTCTACTGGCGCCTATTTCCATCCAGGAGGTGATGGAAACCCTTCTGAAATTTCCACAGCTTAAAGCCCCAGGCCCAGACGGAATACCCTTTGAGGTGTACCTTCTGGAACCTGCAGTGATAGCCAGAACCCTCCGCGACCTCTTCGCTGCACTCTTAGTGAATGGCGAGGTCCTCCCCAACTCCAGAGGCTCAATCACGACCCTCATTCACAAGAAGTCAGACCGTGAGAACCTGGCGAACTGGCGCCCCATAGCGTTGATCAACACAGACCACAAGCTCTTCACGAAGCTTCTGGCCAACCGCATCACCAAATGGGTGTCACCTCGTCTCTCCCCATCCCAGCACGGTTTTATTCTGGGGAGGTCGTTATGGGACAGCTATAATGACCTTCACGTGACTTTGAATGCTAACTCTCGTAAGGTGAATGGCTTTGTGGTTCTCCTGGATATGGAGAAAACATATGATCGGGTAGCCTGGAAGTATATTGATGCTTCCCTGGCCCGCTTCCATCTCCCACCCGCAGCTAGGCGCTGGATATCAGCGCTCTATGACCAGCTCCACACCAGAGTCCTGACCCCAATGGGTTTTACAGTGGCAGTACCAGTTGGACAAGGTCTCCGGCAAGGGGACCCCCTGAGCCCTATCCTTTTTAACATCACCCTTGACCTCCTCTTGGCCTCCTTACAGGATAAGCTAACAGGGATTCTGGTCCCAGGTAAAGCCCCCACACGCACCATGGCATTTGCAGATGACACTGCCATTGCATTTGGCTGCCCTGGGGATGTTGCCCTCGCTGCTGTGACCATTGAGAGGTACACCAAGGCGTCCAACGCCATGGTCAACACCTCCAAGACAACAGTTGTACAGGTCGGCTCCCCCACCTTCCCCCCACCACTTGGTATTAAACCTGAGCGCGGTACCTTCCGTCACCTGGGCGTTCTCACCAACCAACAAGGAGTTGCGCTAAAAGACAATGAGGACTTGCTCCTTGCAGCAGTTAACTCCAGGATTGCCAGCTGGAACTGGCGGCACATCACCCCCAGGGTCGAGCTCTGATGGCCAATGTGTTCCTCCTCTCCAAAGTCTGGTTCCTAGCGCACGTCTGCCCATTCACAGATGCCTTTTATATGCGGCTCAATGTACTCCTCCGCTGTTGGATCTGGGGCTCAAACCATCCACCAATGGCCCTCTCAACCATTGCCCGACCCTGCAATGAAGGGGGCCTAGGGCTTCTGTACACGCGATCCCACGCCACCACAATCTTCCTGAAGTTCCTATGGCCGATTGTCTGCTGGGACGCGACCCCATGCCCCGATGCGCGCCCGCCCTCCGCCAGTCAGTGTCAGCAGCTCTGGATCTTCCTAGAGCATCTCTGACCTCATTAGGGGAGTGGCTCACAAACCACCCAGGCCATCGCCTAAAACCATCCTCATCCCCCTACTGGAACCAGGCTCTCCTTGCCCTGAAACGAGTAGGTGCGCGGATCCACCATGCCTTCCCATACAGAAGGGAAGGCCCTGGACTCAGCCCCCGTCGCCATGCAATTGTGCACAATGGACAAGTTGTCACAACTCGCCTCAACCCCCAAGATCGTCCTCCCATCCGCCCAAGACTCCTTGAGCTCCTTCCTCCCTCCATGAGATTTGACCTTAAGGAATTGTGGAAGGACGTCTATCACCCCATCCTGTCAGCAAAGGTGTCCAACACCTTATGGAGGGTGCTCCACTGTTCATACAGGACAGGGGACCGGACTGGCCCTACCTTCCTGCACTGAAGCTGCCCCCGCTGTGTGGAGCCTATTGACTCCCACCTCCATCATTTTTTCACCTGTCCAGGTGTCGCCGCATTTTGGCCAAAGGCCCGCGTGCTCCTCCATGCTCAGCCCTGGTCCAGACACCCTGTGCAAGACCTCATGTTTGAGCAGACATTGCCTGGTTGCCACCGACCCCTCCATGTCCTCGCCTATGCCACAGCCATCTGGACCATCCTTAACTCCTTCCTTCGTGCTGCCTTTGACCAGCAGGTGTGGACCCTTCCACACATGATTACCCACTTTCAGGTACACTTTGAGATGGCCCTGAAGGTCTGCACTATGTCGCCAACCCTCCCCCGCTCAGATGTCACTGCAGCACGGCTCTGGCGCGCAAACCCCCCTCCCTTTCTCGATGCCTCCTCCCTCCCCTTCCCTCGCCTCAGGCTCTTAGGAGCCCAGCCATAATTCAATAAACATTGATGAATCCCCCTTGGGTTGGGACCATCTAGTACTAAAAGAAATGCATGAGTTTAAGATTGAGGTAGCTCAGGATTCTTCCCATATAATAACTTGACCAGTTAGTGCCCCATTTCTGAGTGATATGAAATTTCATACACAAATATGGCAGATGGCAAGAAGAGGTTCCAGCTGAATGCCTTGTCCATAATCAACTTATGGAAGTTACCATCAAGAGTAAAGTTTATTTGTTCTACAGTGCGATTGGTTTGAGATGGCAGGGCGTAGATAATGCCCCTTGTATACCCATCAAGTCATTAAGTTTTGCAATAAATTCAAATGCAAAATAGTCCATTGTCAGTTAAAAACTTGTTGGTAACTATGACAATATATTATGATTTATAAAAGGAACTTAGCTGTCATTGCTGCGCAAGTCCTTAATACTCTGGCCTTCACCCTTTTTAGTGAGGTGATCAATAGCCATTATTATATAATTAAATTGCCCAAATTTTGAGCAATGGGCCCACAACCTGTATTTTGACAATGTTCCAGGAGAAATTGGGTTTAATCATTAATAAGAAGTGGCCTTTCAATAGGGAGCTTCAGCTTGGCATTTTTTGCAAAATCTGAGCATCTCATGAATATCAGAAGGCATCAATTTCCAATAAAAGTATAAATTGTAATTGTCTAAGCATTTTCTTATATTGTCCTTTCCCTGACACATGGTCTGAAATAATTTAATTCAGTCTTCTTGGAAGGCCTGGTAAAATAAAAAGTAGTATCACTCATAATTTGTAAAGTTTCATATTCTCACAAAGGTATTTTGCTAAAACTTTTCTGACATGTTTGATCCTACTCAAGTTCATTTTTAAATTTTGGGCTATTATATTAAAAAACAATTCATCAGAAAAATCAGCCACCAAGGCCATGGTGGGAAGTCAAGAAACACCATCTGTATTTTGGTTTAACTCCAGGCTAGTGTTGAATTTTAAAGTCTTAGGCCTATGTTTTAAAGCTAATTAGTCTAACCGCCTTTCTAGCTCTTTCAGATTCTGTAATTAGCGCAGAGAGGCATGGCCAGTTACCATTGTAAATGTACTTCCTGAACGTAAACCTGTAATTGTTACACGCATAGATGACTGCTATACACTTTTTCATAAATGGTATTATTCCATTCATTCACATCTAGCGTCCAGTTGCAGTAAACCATGGGGTTCTCAACTCCTTCAGAATCAATTTGCAATAACACTTTTCTACTGTGATTAAAAATGAATTCATTTAAATTATAAACAGTCAAATAAAGTTTGTGTCATGAGCAATGGCGCTTTAGTGAAGCAAAGCCTCAGTTTGTTGAAGGCCAACTGGCAGTTTTCTATCCACGTAAATTTTACATCATTTAAAGGAGGTAATCCAATGATTTAGCTATTTTGCACAAAATTCTTGAAAAATTGGTTGTAATAACTGATCATTTCAAACATCAACTGAATGTTGCACTTGGTACTTGTCTGCGTCAATCATTAGATGGCTTTAAATTATTCTGGCTAAGGCCATAAGCCATTCTTGTCTATAATGACCCCGGATATTTGAATTTTTCTTGTAAGGATCTGCATTTCTGCAGCTTGGTTTTATGATCAGACTTAATAGGCATCAGAAAAGCTCTTAAAGGTTTTACAAGTGCTTAGTAAATGTTATGGAGAATAAAATTATATATCTTATAGATATACTAAAAACAGGAGAGTTTTTCATTGCCAAATATACTATCCATATACTGCTAAAAAGTTGTGGTGCATTGCACAACTCTTGTTCATATGAGTGGTTTGATAAATCTCATGTGCAGTAACCATTCTACCCTTCTCCTGTTCGCCTTTTAGCTAAATTTTCCAATTACCTGAAAATTAAATTTATGTTTGAAAAATTATTGCGCACCGCTCAATAACACTAGAGCACCATCAATGTGAGTAACAAATAGGAATCCTTCTTTTAAACGTAGTTGAGCTTCCTATAATTGATTATCATGTGGTAGAACTGTTTTATTTGATAATCAACACATGAGTAGTCCCAAGGACTCTTTTTGGTACTAATATCCCATGTTGCACAAGCTAGTTAATTTCTTTGGTAACAACTTCATTTGTCATCTTTGAGTGGCTAATAGGACATGAGCATATTAGCATATGTTTACTGGTATCAATATGATATATCACATCATGTGCTTGACCTAAATCAAAGTCATCCTTAGCAAATATAAGCTGTACTTAAAAGAGCCAGCGCGTGGTACTATCATCTTCAGTTAACTATAGAAACATAATTAAGGTACCATCAAATATTCAGATTGGCTTATGTTGCCATCAAGCCCAAGTTCATCCAAATTGCCAAAAACATGGATACATAGTACTTCCTCAACTGGTAAGATGATAACATTAGCAACTATTTGATGTCTCTTAGATTGTAGAATAAGGTTACAAGTTATCTTAAAGCACCTGTATTTCGCCATGGTTGGGTAGGATAAACCTAAGTGCGACAACAGGTTCCAAGTTTGATCAGCATTATAAAAAATGCCTTGCCATATAATCCCTATGTTGTATAAATATTTTCTGTCCCCACTATATTTTTGATGTTACATCAGAATAGTTAAGCTTTGATTATCCCTTTCAGAAAATTTTTTTCTGGCAACAGTGGACTCCACTAGTGTTCCAGGCCAAACAGTATAGAGACTTCTTGACCCTTGCTGTTTCGCCTTCATAGCGCACCAACACCCTACAAGTCCACGTACAACCCACCAACCCAACAGACCAACAACTGCGGCTTAGCACATTGGCCCCTCTTGGGAGTGCACCAGTGGTCCTCATCCCCCTTGGTGGCCTGACCCCTTGCTTCTTCTCCCTCATGACCAATTGCCAGCCCCTCTTGGGTGTGCCCTGGAAAGTCCATCCTCATCCTGGGCGGCTATGTCACTCCCACGCTGCACCACCCTCATGGCTGACAGCCATCAGCACCTCATCATTGGTAGCTGGTTGGCCAGGTTCTCATTGGGGGTTTCTTATAGGGTTGAGGTATATGAGCTGGCAGAGTCAGCCACTCCATGTGCGTCACCCCGCGCCTGCCTTAGGGATCTCCAGTCTCATCTTCCTTTAATCTAGCGGACAAACTATTAACAACTAACAAAAGATGGACGAGAGAGATCTTTATTTAGGAGGGAATGACAGCTATATATACGCTAGGCTACTTTGCCTATACAAAACCCATTGGCCACCCAAGCTGGAACCTCATTCAATTATTAGTTGCCCTTAGTACCATCCCTCTAGATATTTTCTTCCCAAACATAATATTCTTTTGACTCATCCTCAGCACATTTTTCTGGTTAGTCATACATAAACTTCTATTATAAATCTAATCAAGCACCCTCTGCATAAGTCACCAGTACTCCAAATTGGGCAGCTTAATCCTCATTGTTTGAGTTTTTGTGTGCCTTAAGGGCACCCAGTGCAGGCAACATTGCGGGATGATACTCAGTGTACTGCCCCCCGCTTCACTAGGGCTTCGTGAATATAAGCATCACCAAAGTGGGCCTGACCGCGGGTGGGGTGGCTCACACCACCCCCAAAGTGACATATTATTCACTGTTTGGTATACCAGGTAGCAAAGGCTACCCAGCCAGTTCAGAGATATGCCTCCCATCCCTTACTGCGAGGAATGAGATCAGACTGACCCCCAAGTTAAACTTACTTGAGGAATGAGGATTGCCATAGCTTTCTAAATCTATTTCTAGCCGTTGCTTGACTATGGCCATGGAGCTTGTTGCTTGGATTCCTTCTGAAGGGAAGCAACGCTGGTTTCTGGAAAGCCATAGACCATACATCACCTCCCCCATATCGTGCACCAGACCCTGAACCCCTCCTTGTCTGCTAGCAGACTTGGTGAGTCATACGCAGTCAGGATCTCTGGCCATGCGAGATGACCAGAGGATAACTTACACCCTAGTTGATATGCTTCATACCAAAGGAGAACACTACTCCACACAGCATCCGCTGATGGACACTCTGTGAAGATGTGCATTGCCATCTCCTCCCCTCCGCATACCTTACAGGCATACAGAAGGTCATCCTCCTTATGCTTACTCCAATTACGCAGAGTCGCCCCAGTGACAAGGATGTTGCTGCAGAGTTGAAAGAGAAAGTTCTGAACTGGCATAGATCAGCATCCCTTAACCCTCCTCTAATCCTCATTGTTCATTTGTATCTCAGAAAAATTAAATTTTCACCAGAAAATCCCACAATGACCTGACAATTTGGCAGTTGGTATCAAACTAGATTTCCACCAAACCCAAACAAGTAGTAATTATTAGTAGACATACTTGGCATTAATTGTCAGTGTTGACCTTCAAATAACATTGCTATCAGGGGTTATCCCCCAATACCTCAAAAGGGCTCAACCCACCCAAATGGGGAGCACCAATTGGCAAATATAACATTAAAATAATATCAAACTAAGTGATTAGCTGGCAATCACGTCTGACTAACTAACACCCCTAATTCTGATATTATTGGGAGGAATTTATCTGGTTAATTTTCTGACAATCCCATAGCAGAATGCCCTAAGACTTAAGGTTCTTGTTAGGTAACCACCAGGTATGGCCACAAATTCGCTGATAACCATGACACTATGACATCCTTTAACGTAAGGTTAACAAAACCATATTTTTACTAGGCTCTGGGTTTTTATTCTTCCAATTGTGAAATAGTGAAAAAGTTTGTCCTTTTCTTTCTAATGTATTCTCTTTAAAATCAGCTTTACCCCATAATTTCTCACAAATATGGTAATAATAGGAGAGTTGTAATTTAAAGTTCAAAAAAGATGGCAGGAGCAGATATCAAAAGTGAGCCAAATTGCAGTGCCAATGCACTGTAAGCTCTTTCAGAGGTTGTTGTCTGAAGCTCATGGTACCATAGGTTTTCTGATGATCTATGTCCTGTTCATGCCAACTTTCTTTCACTAGTCTAGTGGATAAAATAAAAATGGGTGCCTCACTGTCTACAATAGCTCTACTTTGAGATTTTACGCTGTAATATCAATTTAGGTACACTCAGAAAAATAAGCATTAAAGAAACTTTGCATGGACATCCAAATTGTCCACTTAACCTAAATAATTTGAAGATTTTTACAAGATTGAGGGCCATACTTTTTGAAAACCTTAACAGGTATGGCCATTTGAACCCCTTCCAACTTATAGGTCTTTTCAGAGAAGTCCAGAAGCTCTTGTTGTTCCAAATATTGATATAGTGTTTTGATACTAATTTCTGCACCAACTTGATTCCACGCTTTTTCTGTGAATGGTTGTGTTGTGATTCCTGCCCAAATTAAATATTTTCATGAGTCAGATGACATGAATCAAACCCAATCTGTTAAAATAGCCAAAACCTTAATTAGAGATAATCTTCAACAAATTTCAAGCCCTCTCAATATTGGGGACAATCCCCAACTAATGCGGCCAAGTATTACTCGCCCAAAACCCCTTAATATCAGGGTTCAAACCCAATCTATGCGGCGATTGAATCCCATCTGACAGAAATTCTCACCCTGCCGCAGGATCCTTGATTGGTGAATAATTTTAGATCTTGGCTTGGAACGCTTGGAGATTTACCAAGAATAACTTCCTGATCTCTCATATAATCCTTTTCTAAGTGAATAAACTTTACTCGATTTTGCCATTTAAGTCAATTTGGCCTATCTCTATATATTTAAATACAAACTAATAGGTAGGATCTACCACTCAAGAAACTTTAACCTGAGTGGAGTCTTTCCAACAGAAAAGCAAAAACTTAAATCCCAGCACCCAGGAATATTGGGTTTCCTGGCCTCAAAAATAAAAGGACAAGTGGTCTAAAACCCTTAGTCCTGACAAAACTGACACATCCTGCCAGGTTTACCCTGAGTTTATGATGCAACTATTATTATAATGAGCAATAACAAATCGAGCGTCAGATCTCTCTTTATAACAGGAGCACTATAAACTCTTGGCAAAATTATCCGCTATGATGCGTGGGATGGAGCAAATCATTCTCACCCTTGAGCAACATCAACTCGAACTTTGTGATGCAACTACCAAGCTTAAAAGCGAAATTTAGCAATTAACCCCTCTTGTTGCCACAAAATAAGCCCTTCGTGCTGCCCATGATCAGGTAGACTCTATAATTGAAGATATTAACACCTTACAAAATCAAGTGGACGCTCTCAACCCTTACAAATCTTTCAGCAAGATCAGTTCCTCTTTAGGCAAAAACGTCACCCCAGTGTCAGTTCACGATGTTTGGCTGTTTACCCCCAGTGGCACGTTCAAATAATCGTTCAGAGATTAACATTCCAGGCAAAAGAAGCATCTGCTCTTTCCTATTTTTTATGAAAGTTATATGGAGGAAGCTAATGAAACCAAACGCTCAAACACCTACCCAATTGTCTTAGTTGCAAATCTCATGACATTATAGTACCTCATCTAATGCATTGCCAGACTTGAGATGACGCCAAGTCTTCCTTGATTCAGGAATTTGGGAGCGACCTAACTTTATACAACCAAAAGCAAACTTTTATGAGCATAAGCCTTAATCAGGGAGAAACCATAACTGAGTTTACTCACCGTTTTTACCTTGAAGCTCAAATGTTGGTCACTGGAAAATGCCTTACTTTAGATGACGCTATCACTGCTTCATTTTTATCATTTAAAAATATGCCTAATATTCTCCTTTATCTTAAAGCGGTGAAGTCTAACTGGACGTCTCTCCTCCATACCAAAAAAGTTACTTTGGAGATTTTGGCTGACCTACTCAAACCCACTGGGCCCCCTCATTCTAATAATAATAATAAGCCTTGGCCCCATGTGCTAGTGGTTACATCTCAATTCACCTACCCCCAAATTATTCTGTACTTTTTGCAAAATAACCAACCATACTGTAGACTCTTTTCACATCTTCCAACGTAGGTCGCAAAAGATCAGTCAGTATAAGGCATGAGAGCTCACTATGCTGACGACAATCAAGTTCCTCAAAACCCCTTGTACCATCTCTAGTTCTATGCCCAGCACCTTGGGACGCTTTGTGTTAGCGGCGCCTGCAGAAGTTGACATACCCCTTTATATTCAAATAAATAAAGATCTTCAGCTTTCTTATTTTTATATTGGGAAGTTATTCAAGCACAAATTGAAAGTCAAACCTCTATGGAAAGCCAAGCACTAGAAGATAAAACCTTCAGATGCATTGACCAGCCCCAATCTTGGCCATGACAAAATTCTCTTTTTGCTTCACTAAAAAAACTAATGAAAGTTTACTAGACGTTAATTCTCAGTTTGATCTTTGGTGGTTTGAGTTGAGGTAGTTGTACATAAGGTTAAAGTCTTGGCAATAATTGATATCAGCTCACCGGTTTAAGTTATATTTACCCAACTTATCCAGAGAATAAAAAATGGTTCCAGAATTAATTCTCAAAGCTGAATATGGGACATCCAGTAATTAGACAACTAAGGCAATTAGGGTGTATTCTACCTTACCTCTACAATTCAGAAAGCTTCTAAATATTGCAACGCTATCACGTTAGAAAACAATAACTATGAGTTGCTTATTGGGGTCCAACTGATGCAGGAGTTTAACTGCATCATCAACCACAAAAATACCTGTCCCTACTAGGGTATTGGATTCCGTTAATATTTGAACTCCCTATCAAAAGTAAAGGATCATCAAAAAATGAACATGTCTTCTCAAATATCCGTCCTCCATTTGTAAAGTCAAATATTAAATCTTAGGAAAAAAACTAAATTACCCCCTGAGGCAGTGGACGCCAAAGATGGGATCCCTTTGTATGCCCCCATCCTATTACAATACACTCTGGCCCACAAGTGATCGTGGATATGGGGATCAAACTTTTCACCCCTCCTAATCAAGTTTTGGAGCTAAGTGGACACCCAAAACCTTCAATAAAAGAAGCGTTGACCTGCTTGGTGATTCTGGATCCTGCCTACGGGAAACCTATCTCTAACTTTTTAGGGAATTTAATAAATCAAACCCTCCAGATCCCTTGATATCCCCTATCACTTATGTAAAATTATGCCCCATTGAGATTATTGCTGACGTGTGTTGTTTTGGCTCTTTACAAGATTTAGGATTTGATCCCCTACCCACAATAGCTCTGGTTGACAGTAAAATTGGAGACAATCTCACCCTAATGAACTCCAGAACGTCATAGAACTTCATAAAGGAGTATGGCAATATTTTTTCTTGGGACCAAGTGACTATAGAAAAATGTCAGGAATAATTCACCAAATCGAGACCAAGGATCACCCTCCATTTAAATCTCTGCCATACAGAAAATCTAAAGTTGAGGAAGCTCAAGTGGCTTTAGAGTTCCAGCAACTGTTGGAGGCCAGGTTACTCATGCCTTCCTAAAGCCCATGGGCTTTCCCGCTCCTATTAACTTGGAAGAAGGATGATGGCCACCATTTTGTCATATATTATCACCGCCTCAATTCTATCACACAAAAATATAGCTATCCACTGCCATGTATCGATTATTCCTTATGCTTGATATTAGGCTCCCACTTTTTTTGGCTATGGATATTACCAGCGGGTACTAGCATATTGATTTGTTGCTGGAAGATCATCTAAAATGTGCCTTCATTAAAGTGTGGGACTATTAAATCCTACTCAAATGCCGCAGGGATTATGTAATGCCCCTGCTACTTTCCAACGCGCCATTTGAGATTTTGGGTGAATCGAAACGTTTGTGTGGTAGTTTATCTGGACAATATTGCCATTTTTTGAGAACATTTACTAAACATAGATTATCTCAGGCAAGACTTCCAGCAATTACGGCAAGCCTCGTTAAAACTAAAGCTGTCCAAAATGATCCTTCATTCAGAACAAAATGGATTTATTGGAATATAAGGTAGGTAAAGCTGGAATATCTCCAATGGATGATAAGGTTCTGGCCATTTCTAAGATGTCCTTTCTTAATCCTTATGAGATATACAGGTTTTTTGGGGATGGTGGGATATTATTACCAGTTTATTCCCCATTTTTCCAACACCTCAAAGCCTCTAGTATATTTATTGAAGAAGGGTGTACCCTTCCATTGGAAAGAATAGCAACGGCAGGCGCTTGATCTATTATGCACAGCTTTCTCTCATTCGCCAATACTTATAAATCCCAACTTCAATAAACCTTTTCTACTTTTTACTGATGCTAGCAATATAGCTATTGGAGCTATATTATCTCAGCACTATGAAAATTTAGTGGAACATCCCATCACCTGCTTAGCAAGACCTTGACCAGAGCCAATTGCAACTAAAGCGTTACAGAATGTAAACGCTTGGCAGTCCTACTGGCTGTTAAGCATTTTTGACCCTACTTATATAGGAATCGTTTTAAATTAATTAATGATCATGCTTCTTTGCAATGGCTACAGAAAATGAAGGATAATTATGGGAGGTTAGCTCAATGGGCATTAAGGCTAAAAAACTACGACTTTTCTATTATCCACCAACCAATGCCTATCCACCAAAATGTGGATTGCTTATACAGTCTCCACATATTAAAGCTAACCAATTTTGAGGAATATTGAATCTTTGACCTCTTAACCCAATTGCACTTAAGGAAAGATGAATTCCCACCCTTCAAAAAGAACTAAAAAATTAGTGAACATCCAAGTTAAAAATGGTAAACTATACAAACTTGTATATCAAAAAATGGTTGCCCTATATATGCCCCTCAGCTTGGACTGAAATAATATTAGAGGGACATTGGAAAGTCAGCTATGAGGAATTTGGAAAACTTACCAGTGGCTCAAGACTCAATGCTACTGGGAAGGAATGCTTGTTTTAATCAAGATGTACAAGAGTCCTACCTGGTATATAAAAGCCAAGCTGGACTTAATCCCTGATATCAACATCCAATGATTCCACCTTGTGAACCCTTCCATACTATTAGTAACAATGTTGTGAGACCTCTCCATTGATCCTCTAATGGTCATCAGTTTCTTTTCCTATCAGTAAATCATTTAACTAAGTGGATCAAAGCTGTATCACTACCCTCTGCTTTTGCAAAAGCTACCGCCACCTTTTTATATAATCAGATTACCACCAGTATGGGTGCCCCAAAATAATTCTTTCTGATAATGAGCAGAACTTCTGATCATTGCTTATGTAAAGTTTAGCCAAACAGATGGGATCCACTCAGGCATTTACACCCCCTACCATCCTGCAACCAATGGAATGGTAGAGTGGGCAAATGGTACTCTAACTGCAACCCTCTGGAAAATGGCTATGACTGAACCCTTTCATTGGCCTCAATATTTTCCTAGTGCAATTTTGGACTATAGAATCAGCTATCATAGAATTATTAAGATGTTGCCCTCCCAACCATTGCATAGAAGAATTCCCCAGCTGCCTTATAAAGTGCAGGCTATGCTTGACCAAGCCTTCTAAAGCCCCTGAAGTCACTATGCAAAGTATTGACAATGGAAGTATACAGCTTCAGGCCTTGTATTCCAAGAACTTATTTGCTACCACTAGTAGAGAAACAAGTTAGTTTAATGACAAACATGAACCTCTGAACACCCTCCAACTGGGTGACCTAGTCCTTTTCTACCACCATCGGGTGGGAGGTCATGATAAAAAATTGGGCACCAACTGGTCAGAGTCCTACAAGTTACTTATAAGTGGGGCAACAAACACTCAATTGTAGAGGTCGTTCAGGGTACCATAGTAAATCTTGTACTTAATCACTTTCTTTGTTAATTTTCCCCCTATGCCAAGATCTAGAGGGGTCGCTGTCATAAATTTGCACCCAAATTTTAGATTCAGATGAGATAGATGATGGGAACCAAACCCAAACCGTCAAAATAGCTGAAACCATTAGTAAAGATAATCACTAGATGAATTTTAAGCCCTCTTGATATTGGAGACAAATTTCCAACTAATGTGGTCATTTATTACTTGGCCAAAACCCTTGAATATTGGGGTTTAACCCCAATCTATGCGGTGAATGAATCTCATTTGACAGATATGAACAACTTGCTGCAGAATCCCTGATTGGTAATGAAATTAGATCTTTGCTTAGTACCCATGGAGATCGTCTGAGAAAAACTCCCATATAACAATGTTTCTTAGCAATAAATATTACAATCTTTTTGCCATTTAAGTTAAATTGCCCTACTCTATTTATTTAGGGAAAACTCATAGTTAGGATTTATGATATAAGGAACATTAACCTGAGAAAAGACTTTCTGAACAAGGAAATAAAATTGTTTAATCTAGCACCCAGGAACTTCAGGTTTCTGGGACTTAAAAATTAAAGGGACAAGTGGTCTAAAACCACTTAGTTCTGATACCCACAAAGTAAGAATACAATGAATCAATTACACAATTATGGCAACAATGCTATCCAGAACATGGTAGCGGTAGCATGGAATCTTAAAGCTAAGATTACCCAACCAATATTGCCACATTTATTAAACTCCCAGATGCTTTAATTAAAGCTGAAATAGCTTTAGCCAAATACATCAGCGCCATCTTTAGTTGGAAATTTCCATGAGATACTGATCCTTAGCAATATTGCACCACATTTTGCCAATGCCCCAACGCCATTGCTCTCCGCCTTGGCCCATGCCCTACTCTGGGATGTGGAAGCTGCTGCCAAAGATAATCCCTCTGATCTCCCCTTCCCTTCCACAATGGCCAGATAAGCAGTTTTCCGCTGCCCCACCTGGTTGGTTATTTTGGTTTGGTATATATCATTCAATTTGCTTATTTTGGGCGTTTTGTCTATATTGATTAGTTATGTTAGGTTTTATTTTTAGCTCTGGTAATGGGCATCCCCTGGTAAGCTCACTTCAAATAAATTAAAAAAATCTCCTGTGTTGATCTCTGCTGCTACCCAGAACTATGTTCCAAGGGTTGCACACCAACTGGTCCTTATTAGCTATTATATGACACTTCTGACATCTCTTATTGAATGGAGTTACCAAGCATGTGGCCTGTTGGTGATATCCCTGCTTGTGGGCACCCTCTGGCGTCAAAACATCCTGTTATTGTTGATCATCTCTCCCTGCTGGGCAAGTTTTTGTGACATCACTGTTCATTCCTAATCCAGTAACTCCTCATCATATCTTGGGTCCTCTGTGGCTCCTGAAAAGTTATCTTCAGTGAAATCTGATGCCACCCCAGTGGCTACAGTCTGGTTGTTAATTGGGATGTTGGCTATAGTGGTTGCTAGTTGCCACTCCCTAATCACTTCTCTCCCCACCCATTATCAATCCATTTGGATGGTAATGCCCCCTGCATCCTGGGTTGCTTTCTGGGTGTTCACACCCTGACTGGCAAGCCAGTCTTAATTTTATTTGCAATTTTTTTGACAGGCATGCCATGATTAGATGCTAACTAATCAAGTGGTTAAACTTTTTAAAAGTTTTAAATTTAGATTTATTCTACTTTGGAAACCTGTTTCGTGATTAACCACATAAATTTGTAAAATGAAATAGGGTATTGGGGATATGGAATATGAGAATCATAAGTGGAGCTATTGGAATAATAATATTTTGTAGGTAAATTGTTAGATCTACTATGAAAATTAATATAAAAAGGATTACAACATTTGGGGAAGTTATTTTTTAAAGTGGGGAATTTTGTGAAAATGGAAGGGATTTAACAGAACTTACCTGGAGTATAATATGCCATTTTGGCGGTGCAGCTTAAAGATTTCACTAGAAAGAACCTTATTCTCCCAATATATAGTCAGATAGTAAGGGTGGGGATAGGAGCATGTTTTTAGCAGGAAGAGGGTAGCAGGCACTACCTGGCATACTGCCTACTAAGGCAAGCCTAACAATCTCCTAGCCAACAGTTGTTTCCAGACCTGGCAACTCAACTATGCGCCAAGGGTGCAATACAAGCTAATGCCCTCACACTAAGTTAAATACTCCAACAACTTAGTTTGCAACCACCACCTCTACTATATAAATTAGATAATGTATACTAAGAAATAAGTATCAACTACATAATAGATACCTTCAGATGAATTGATATTGAGTGATAGAATAAAATTTACAATCTATCTCAATAGATGATAACTTTACTGACATTTTAGCTTAAATCAATCTATAAATTATTCTATTCATAGGATGATTTTAGTTTTACCATGCTATAATAAACATCCTTTTTAGAGTATCAAGTGATAATCAACTAATGTGTATGAATAATTGATAGTATTTATCAACAGCTAGTATATAGTCTTTTTTACCTATAACGAAAATTTTAACCTAGTGATAACTAGTGAATCATGGGTATTGGCATCTTAAATTAGGATGTCACATGATATTTTGCATTAAATTTATAAGTGCTCAAGTTATGTAGAGGGTCTATCTTTTTATATATGGGGTTTATGGTCTAAGTTATCAACCAATTTAGAAGCATCTTTTAAGTAATATGAACTATATATGCAAGGGGAGGATACCCAAGTGGTAGAGTAGGGACCTCTACCGCTGCCTCCCTAAGTTTGATTCTAGTACATGAACTCTGGGTAGGGGACAATTATGACTGTGTTGGCATTGTGCACCAATGGCCCAAACCGAGATAGCAAATAGCAAAGGCAGTCCATGGAATTCCTGGCCTATCATACGCCGTGCATGGAGGTTTTCCAGATTTTATCCTTCTTTCCCATTCATTCAATTTCCCTTAATCAGTGCGGTATCATCTTCAGGTTGGCCCACCTTGAATAAAATAGAATGAACTATATATGCACTTAAATGTACAGCAGGCATCTGAGAAATTTTAGCATGTGCCTGTTATACTCAAATCTTTGGGTGAATCTAATAGATGATCAGTTTATTTTCTAGATTTATATAGCTAACCTTAAATTGAAGGTTATTATTAATCAAGGTTTCTACCAGATGATGACTAGCTTAGAATCCAAACCCAACTTTTTATACCAAGTTACCTAACCTGATAAGTTTAACCTTCATATTTTTAGGTACTAAAACTAATAGGTTTGGTAGAGATCTGAATCTGAGTATGATTAAACCTCCTATTGGATCTGATTGTATATGACTAATTTAATAAGGTGATAGCTGTTGTTTAGATTAGCTAATTTAGGATTGGCACTAGATATTTGACTTTATTTTTTAGTTTAAATTCAATTAAAAGGGTATTTTCACCAACTCAGTTAAATGAAAGATTTAGATTTTAAGCTTAGGGTTTTGATATTTTGATAGTTTTAAGGTATACAGCTTTGCCCAATAGATGTACAAGTGAATATATATAAAAGGTACAAGGGACCCTTTATCGTTTTATAGATTAGATAGTATACTTGGTTAAAGATATCTAATGCCATGTGAGATTTTTCTTTATGATGGTAGTCTAAATATCATATCAAGGTAGATTCCGCTGAGTAGCTTATATGTTAAAAATGTTTAGATAATTATAGCTATAAAAGCATACCTATAGTCTCAACTCATATTGAATTTAATTGATGTCAAATATGAATGGAGTTTAAATCACTGGGCTTCAGCATTAATAGGAACTACCCCACATGATATTAAACAAGATAGTATAAAACATTTTTAGTGAAACTCATTTTCATAATTTTTCAATGGATTATTGTATTGTTATGGGAGATGCATAAAAGTATCAAATTCCAAAGCTCTATCTAGTCTGAAAGGTAGTTAAAAATCAATTGCAAAATTCTACTACAATACCCCAGTGATAGAGAGGTACTCAATGACCACTGCCTCCCAAGTTCAATCCTGGTCAATGAGCTTTGGGTAGGGACAATTATGACTGCGTTGGCGTTGTGCACCAATGAATCAACATAGTAGCATATAGCAAGGCGGTCCATGGAGTTCCTAGCCTATCAGAGTGCTGCACATGGAGGTTTTCTGGGTTTTATCCTCCTTTCCTATTATTTGATTTCCCCTTAATCTGGTGTGGTATTGTCCCCAGGTCAGCCCACCTCAAATAAAATTAAGAAAATTCTATTACAAACAGACAAACAGATAGACAGACAAACAGACTTTACAGCGAGTAGAAAACACGCTTTAAAATTACTGAACAGTGTCAGGAAACTAAGGGATTCTGGTGTATTCCCCAACGGGCGGCAGGTGGCAGAGCGTAATTCTCAGGGTTTTCAGGATGGTCGCCTTGGCAGTTGTCATCAGTCATCCTGGGTGTTTATATCTTAAAACTCCCAGGGAAGGAGATTTCTTAAAACTGGAAGATAAGAAACGCACAAGAAACTAAACTTTGGAATCTGATGATTTATTGTGATAAGGACTGCAGGTATTTATACCTGCTTCTAGGGATATTGTGGTGCCTAAAATATTCTAGGGGAATTAAGTGAAATCAGGATAAAAATGAATATTCTATGCATGTGGCATTATTAGTCAAATGGATTAGAACAAAATTATTTATTCATTTGACACTCCCCCTATACATTTTTATACTGGTAAAGTTTAAGATGATTACTATTGATGGTTGACTGATATGGCACTCCATTAAGGGTTTCTAAAATGTAGTTTCCATAAGGGAGTACTTTGGTATCTCTAAAAGGCCCTTTAAAATGTAGGTGAGTTTTCTTGGAGTGGGAGTTTATAAGTTCATTTTGATACAGGAGGACTAGATCTCCTACTGTAAAAACCTGGAGGGTCTTGAGGTGGCTGTCATAATTGGTCTTCATTTGATGGGCATGATCCTGTACCAGTTCATCCATGTCTAATCGTTTTAGGTGGTGGGTTGATGGAAAATGGTTGCTGAGTTGCTTGACTAATGGGTTGGGCTAGAACTTTATTCCAAACAGTAGTTCATTTGGTGTACACTTGATAGTACTATGGATTTTGGTTCAGTATGCCCAAAGGATGGTGAGTAAGCGTTCAGGCCATTTATCAAGGTTGTCTGTGGTGCTCCATTTCAGGGCATGCATCATTCTTTGATTCATCCATTCTGTTATTCCGTTACACTGAGGGTTGTATGCTGTTGTCATGGAGTGGCAAGTGCGTACCTGGGCTAACATTTCCTCAATTTATTATTGAAGTGTGATCCTCAATCAGTCAGGATAAGCCAAGGTGGTCCATAGATAGTAAATATCTCTTCATTTAGGAACTGGGCTGTGGTAGCTGCATCAGCTCAGGTAACTTATTTAGCAACAGGCCAACGGCTAAAGTATTCAGTGGCTACTAGAATATACTTTGATCCAGCTGTGTCAACCCTTGAAGGTCCCATAAAGCCAAGGCCCCACATCTCAAATATTCCAGGTGTTGCTATAGGGTTCAGAGGTTTCTGAGCACCTGGTGACTTAGAAAAGACTTGGCAGGCATGCCATGTGGATACATAGTTGCTAACTTCAGTGTAGGCGTTTGGCCTCCAGTATACAGCAAAGAGTCTCAACCTGGTGGCTTGTACTCAAAGTGTCCAGCATCATCATGAACCTCCTTCATCTGCTGCACGCGTTGGCTTCTTGGGACCACCTGGGCCACTGACCCCATGGTACGTACATATAGGTTCCCTTTAGATGTTAGAAATTTTGAACAACGTTTTTTAAATGATAAAATATCCTGGACATCACTTAGTACTTCAAAATCCTCTAGGAACTTCTATATTTGCAGGAGCTCATTCTCAAGATCAATCTCCCCATATGGAAGATTGCTGGTCCTGCTGGATTATTGTGGATTCATGATAGCCCATCCGCTACTGCGTTAAGATGTCCAGGGAGGTGCACCAGTTTTAAATTGAATTCCATTAGCTCATATCTCCAGCATACCCAGCAACCATTTGGAATGGGGTTATTTAGCAGAAAACTTACTGCTAAGTTATCAGTGAACACTGTGACCTGCCGGTCCAATAGATAATATCTGAATTTATGAAGAGCAAACACCACAGCTAGAACCTCTTTCTCATATGTTGAGTAGTTGTATTCCGCTGGAGCAAATTTCTTGGAGATGAATTCAACTGGTAGGTACTTGTTTCCTCGAAACTGAGTAAGCACAGCTCCAATGGCTAAATCACTGGCATCTGTGAACACCTGAAATTCTTCATCAAATTTGGGGAATATTATAATAGGAGCTTGAACTAAAGCGTTTCTCAGGCCAACAAAACTCTTGTGGGCTGCATCACTGAAGTTCCAAGGGGTTCCCTTCTTTTGGAGTTGGTACAATGGAGCGGCTATCTTGCTGAAGTTTAGAATAAAAACTGATAGTAGTTGACAGTTTTCAGAAAACCAAGGAGTTCAGCTGCATTATTTTAGGATGGTTCAAGTAGAAATGGCTTCCACCTTAAAGGGTCAGTGCGTTTTCCTTCTGGCGAGATAATGTGCCCTAGCAGCTGCAGCTCTCTAGTGCAGAGTATCAGCTTTGACTCATTGAAGCCAAGGTTTGCTTCCTTAATCCAACGAAGTACTTCTCCTAGGTCCTTCAGGTGCTAATTGAATTTAGCTGGATAGATGGTGATATCATCAAGGTAAACAGTGACACACCAACCTGTTAGTCCACGGAATAATTCGTCCATAACCTTTTGGAAGGTTCTAGGAGCTCCAGTAAGACCAAAAGGCATTTGAGTGTATATGAACTGTCCAAATTTGGTGACAAATGCTGTTTTAGGTATTGAATCTTCCTCCATTGCCAGTTAATAGTATCCAGAGAAAAAATCGATATTGGTAAAGTACTGAGAACCTTCCATGGTATTGAAGATGTCTGTGATCTGTGGCATTGGGTATGCATTTTTCTTTGTTACTTGGTTCAGAGGGTTGTAGTCAACACACAAGTGGAGTTTTCCATTCCTTTTTGGGACAACCACAACAGGAAATGCCCACGGTGATTGAGAGGGGTGAATGAAGCCACAGGCTAAACCTTTCTTGATTTCTGCTTCAACAAATTTTTATTCTTGTGGCAGGCGGTAGGGTCATCTAGCAATAGTTTAGCATCAACGACATCAATCTGGTGTTAACCCAAGGTTGAGAGAGGAACATCATCGCCATCATGGCAGAAAAGTGTCTCAAATTGTCTGAGTAGTTGTGATAGATTTGCCTTTTGCTGATCCTCCAAGTGGGTTAGGGCATTAATTTTTTGTTAAATTTGTCACACCAGTAGGTAGACAGTTGCGCTGGGGTATCTGATGGCCTTTCTTGGTTGAAATATGTAATATCAGAGGCTTCATTACTTTTTCTGTCTGCATAAACCATTGGTCTGATTCAAAATTGGCATGTATTCCTAACTCTTTCAGGGCCTGCTTGGAAAGTAACAACTGGAAGTGGTTGTGGTTAAAGACTACTGCATCAATTTAGTGAATTTTGTCAGCTATCTCCATAGAAAGATCAAATACTTGACCACAACAAGATTGTTGAGTTCCATTAGCCATCAGGAAGGCCATGTCACTCTGAAGGATGTCCTCATATCCAATCTCCAAAAGAAACTTCTTTGTTACAATATTTGCTGAAGAACCTGTATCAAAAAGGATGGGCACTGAGTATCCAAAAAGAGAACCCATGGTGCAGGGTGCTCCTGTATTAGTAAGTAGGGACTCCTGCTTTGAGCCTCCATTTTAAAAGCTGAGTTAGTTCCAATAGCTTAGTGAAGGTCTTGCCATAGTGCTGGGCTAGACTTGCACAGGTTCCCAAGGGGTACTGGGATAATTGTCTCTTCTAAAATCTTGGTAGCTGAGACCCTTTTTGGTCAGTATGACACTGGTCTAGGAACCAGTACCATAGGTTGTTGTAGAACTCAGAATTTTGTTGCATTTGTTTCCTTCATTACTTGATAGGTTTCTGTGGGGATAACTGCTGTATTACTTGGGTAGTGTTGAGGCTGCAGGTTTTCCATAGCCTGCTTGACAAATTTGGGTAATTGGAGAGAGGTATCATTTTGTTTTCCTATGGGTTTATCATATTCTTCCATAGGTACTCCATGTGGTTCATTAGGTTCCTTCTGCTCTGGGTTCAAAATGTCATCAATTCTCACCTTTTTTGTTGGGTCATATATATTGTAGCTTGCTAATTCTTCTTGTTTCTATTTTTCAGCAGCATATATTTTTGCCAGCAGGAGTTGTCATGCTTGTTCTGTTTCAGGCTTTGCTGATGAGTATTCAATCTGTCAGAGGGGGCTGAGGCTGTCCTGGTGGTGGTCCAATATAGGGGTGCTGGTAAGGTATTATCCCTATCCCATAGTATTCATTTGATGGTGGGGTTGTATAAGAATAGAGATACAGTGGATAGGGTTTTACTGGCACTCCCCATAAGGCATTGGTGGCAGATTAGGATACTGATAGGGTACAGACTGAGCAAAATTTGCCTGCCCAGGAGCTGGAGGTGCATCATGATTTCTTCAATTAGCTCTAGCAGGACACCTTCCATCTAAATTGAACCACTTTGTACCATCAGCAGGGGTTTCAGCACTGTCTAAAATGATGTACAGGCTCATTACAATTGTGGTAGCAAAGGTTGTTTTGTGGGGGTCATCCTTGTACTAGCATAGTGAGCTGTTGTACTTGCTCTTAAAGGGCATTCATCTGTGTGGTAAACTCAGAGGGTGGGTTGATATGTTGGAACTTTGTGGTAGCCTCACCTTCAGGTTCTTACTCCTCTAGCTCCAGCCTTTTGGTATTTGATTTTGTAGATTGACAGCTGGCTAGATGAGCATATTGGTGGCAGACTTCAATGGCATGTTCAGCACATGAAGGTTGGGAAACCAGAATAGTATTTAGGTATAGTTTTTCTAAGGCATCAATAAACTATTATAGTAATTGTTGGTCTATATCATCACAGTGTCAATTGCTAGACTGATGCCATTGTCCAAGTAAGTCCTCAAATTTATCCAGGAAATGGTTGAGGTTATCATAATCCTTTAGGTGCATGCACCAGAACTTCTCTCATAGTTGTGTAGTAGATATCCAAACTTGGCACAGGCACGCTCCTGCCATTCACCCCAGATATCAAATGGGAGGTTGGCACTATGCCACTACCTTGTCACACCTGTTAGAGGTTGGGTACCTCACAGAGTTATTGGTGGTCACTCACATCATAGTCATCTCTCCAAGTGTTATAGGCTTCCAACCATTCATCTATTGGACCATTTTAAATTTCTCTAGGGTTTGCCTAGTGTAGAGTTTCATTAATATCAGGGTAGCAGCCTGGCCTTGGAAGGCATTCACAGGTTCACTGGCAAGATCACCAATTTGTCAGGCAACTAAGAAATTCTGGTATATTTTCTGATAGGTGGCAGGTGGCAAAGCATAATTCTCAGAGTTTTCAGTATGGTCACCTTGGCAGTCATTGTCAGTCATCCTGGGTGTTTATAACTTAAAATATCCAGGAAAGGAGATTTCTTAAAACTGGAGATTAAAAACACACAAGAAACTAAACTTTGGAATTTGATAATTTATTGTGATAAGGACTGCAGGTATTTATACCTGCTTCTAGGGATATTTCAGTGCCTAGAATATTCTAGGGGAATTGAGTAAAATTGGGATAAAATGAATATTCTATGCATATGGCATTATTAGTTGAATGGATTAGAATGGAATTATTTATCCATTTGATAACAGAATGATAAATTACCAGAAATATAGATTGGTGTATCCCCCTTTAGGTTGGTACCTAGAGCTAATAAAACCACTAAAAACATTTTTATATGTGCCATAAATTTAGTTAATCAATTTCTTTATCTGATTGGAGGTTAATTGAGTGGATTACCATACATTATTAAAATAGATATATTATAGGTGACATATATACTATTTTTACTTCAATTTTAATATTTTGCATTTTGATTTCAACATATTGCATTTCAATTTCAATATTTAGCAAATTGATTTCAACATTGTGTATTTTTAATTTTATTCGAGGTGGGCTGACCTGGGGACGATACCGCACCGATTAGGGAAGTGAAGAAAATGGGAAAGGAGGATAAAACCCGGAAAACCTCCATGCGCGGCGTATGATAGGCCAGGAACTCCATGGACCGGCTTTGCTATTCGCTATCTCGGTTCGGGGCATTGGCGCGCAAAACCAACACAGTCAAAATCGTCCCCTACCCAAAGTCCATTACCGGGATCGAACTCGGGAGGCAGTGGCAGAGGGTCTATACTCTACCACTGGGGATCCTCCCTTAACATTGTGTATTTTGATTCCAACATTTTGTAAATTGATTTCAACATTTTGCATTTCAATTTTAACATTTTAAAAATCAATTTAAATATTTTATACTTCAAATTCAAGATTCTATAGTTTAATATCAACTCAATTTTTGGTGACAGTTTTTATATTATTCCTCTGAAATAGTGCAAGCATATTATTGCTCACTCTTTTTTTCATATTTAAAAATATTTGTATGTCCCTTATATCAAAATATAATCTACCCAAAGAAACACTGATGCTGAGGAAATCAATGAGTCTATAGTTAGAACCAGATATGGTGAAATCACTAAAATTAAAAATATTGAAATTGAATTATAAAATATTGAATTTCAAATATAAAATATTGAAGTTGAGGTATAATATGATGAAATTGAAGTATAATATTGAAATTGAAATATGAAAAGTTGAAATTGAAATATAAAATGTTAAAATTAATTTTCAAAATGGTAAAATCATAATGTAAAATGTTGAAATTAATTTTCAAAATGTTGAAATCAAAATGTAAAATGTTGAAATTGATTTTCAAAATGTTGAAATCAAAATGCAAAATGTTGAAATTGATTTGCAAAATGTTGAAATCAAAGTAAAAATGGTATATACGTATAAGGTATAAATGGTAGATCAATTAACAAGTTTCGAGCGTAGCTTACCTAGACTATAAAGGTCACACATCTACCTAAAGTTTGAACTCTATTCCAGCCGAAATAAAGATATTGGTAAAATTCAACTTGAATCTACAGCCATAATCGGAAGTTTGATTTGTGTTTGGTTTAAGCAATCTTATAGCATACGGTGAAACCCTAGATGGTATAGTTGATAAACTTTAAGTTAATCGATCCAGTCGGTACATAAACGGTAAAGGTTAGAGGGGAGGGGTTTAATTAACCCACCAGCCAATTTTAATACTCTAACCCAGCCCACCTTGGTTTATCTTAAATCGGAGTGCAGTACGTAATAAGGTTTAAATTGTAAGGGTCTAAAAACTTTACTCGGCTTGGATGTAAGTAAATTAGTACCTACTTTAGTTTAACTCTCACCCTTCCTTTTTAAGAAGGTAGGGTTGAGGGGAGTTAAAAGGTGGTACGTTGGTTATTTTAAAGTACGGCGGATGATCAGTTTGGTGCTTGAAATCATTTGCAGCTGGGAGGGGGTATGAAGCGCATCTAAAGCGGACGTACTTTCTAATGGGCGGGGAGTTGAGTAGCATCCGTATCGATGGAACCATTCTTTAAGAATAGGGTGGCTATTAACCCTAAAGCTGCTACGGGTACCAGGCAGAGGAGGGTGTTGCGATAAGAGATGACGTAGGCTGATATAACCCGAGGGTATTGATGTGGTGGCAATTGGTTGATAAATTCTAACGACTGGGTGATGGCATCGATTTCGGTTATTGAGAAGTTTTTAGAGGTGAGGTTAGCTTTAACTAAGTTGTTGAGGATGGAACCTAAAACCGTAAGGCCCAGGATACCGCCAAGGTTGAGGCAGAAGGTAACGAAGCCGGTGGTAGCGGCTTGGCTATCCTTCTCGCCCACCGAAGCTTGGGCTGCAATGATCACCGTCTGGATGTTTAGCCCGATCCCCATCCCGATGATCTGTGGGTAGATGATCTGCTCGGCGCGGGCCATCGATAAATTTAGGCGGGCCATAAGGCAGCACCCTAAAACCAGCACGCCCATCCCCACCCACATGACTAGGCGGTAGGAACCTATTGATGTGATGAACCCTGAAACTGCAGCAAAGATGCAAACTCCCAGCATCAGCGGTAAAAGTTCGAGCCCAGCCTGAGTGGCGGTGGCCCGTGAAACTATCTGAAAGTATAACGGCCAGTGGTAGATCAGTACAAACATGACCCACCCTACAGTAAGCGATATGAAGCTTAATATTAGGACGTTGCGGTTAAATGATCTCACTGGAAGCACCGGCTCAACTGCAACTTTACCCTCGACATAGATGAACAGCCCGAGAAGGGCTGCACTCAACCCAAGGCTTAGGAGTACCGGTACCGAGGCCCACGGATACGTATGACCCCCCAGTTCATGGCCAACACGAATAAAGTTATACAAGTTAGGAGAAGGGAGGTGCCAACCACGTCAATGCGGCCCAGCTTCGCCGAAACGCTCCCACTCGGCCTCGGTAGCTGGAAGCCAAAGATGACCACCAATGCTGAAACGACCACTACTGGGATGTTGATATAGAACACCCACCGCCATCCGATACGGTCAACCATCAAACCCCCCAACAGAGGCCCCGCCACATTCGCAATCGCAAAGGTGCCGTTGATGAGGCTCATATACAAGCCACGGCTCTTTAGTGGTACGATGTCCGAGATGATGATGAATGACAGGGCAATCAAACCCCCAGCACCCCAACCCGCGATCGCCCTCCCAACCACCATCACCGCCATACTCCTTGCCACCCCGCTCATCACCGAGCCACCTAGGAAGACGGCCATGGCGAATACTTTGAGGCTTTTGCGGCCAAAGATATCGGAAAACTTTCCATAGAGGGGCGTCGACGCGCTAACCGTTAATAGGTAGGCACCCGACACCCATGCGGATTCGGAGTTGGCTTTGAACTCGCTCGTGATGGCGCCCAAGGCCGTCGCGACGATCGTCTCGTCAACCGCCGCGATAAATATGGCCAACACTAGCCCCACGCAAATCAGTATAAGTTGGAGATGGTCGGGGGTAACGGCCCCACCCTCTAAAGTTTGAACTTCAACCCTCATAAAAATTAAACTTGAGCCATCACCCGTATTTATTACCCGACCCACCTTATCGGTTCAGATTAGTTTGGTTGATGAAATAGGATAAAGGTTCTAACAACCCCCCCTTTATCGGTTTAGATCAACTTGGTTGATTAAAGCATAATGGTGATTGGGGGTTTATATCGAACGTTGTAACTGATGATGTAACTCCATCATTTTAAACTGCTACCTTCCATTAGCGTTATGGCGTATGGGTTGGCTCATCTATGAATTCATCTTGAATAGTTAAACTGTATCCTAAAATACATTAGATTTTTATCTTAATAGGGTTTACTACATTTGTCACCGCGATTCGGGGATGGGGAGACTTTAGGTTTATTAAGCTGATCCATCTATCGGATCAAACATATCCTCCCAACTTTAATCGACGGTGATGGGTTTAAACTTGGGGGTTGGGTTCGTATTGGTAACCTCATGACTTTCATCACCCCCGCTACCACCCTTATACCAACAAAGATCGCCTAGTTGAACTCCAGTATTTATACCCTAACCTATCTAAATTAAGATGGGTTAATTTAAAAATAATCAACTATCTTATCCCATCCATCCCCATCTGGATTTCGAATTAAAGTTTATATAAAACTAGCCGATTTACCCGTGCTTCGCTACGGTGTCTATAAAATTAAAGATTTTTAATTATTAATTTAAGGGAGGATACCCCAATGGTAGAGTATGGACCCTCTACCACTGCCTCCCGAGTTCGATCCCGGTAATGGACTTTGGGTAGGGGACGATTTTGACTGCGTTGGTTTTGCGCACCAATGCCCCAAACCGAGATAGCAAATAGCAAAGGCAGTCCATGGAGTTCCTGGCCTATCATACGCCGCGCATGGAGGTTTTCCGGGTTTTATCCTCCTTTCCCATTTTCTTCACTTCCCTAATCGGTGCGGTATTGTCCCCAGGTTGGCCCACCTCGAATAAAATTTAAATCAATCTATTAATTTAGATTTTATATTATAGACAAACAAAACCACTCAGTCAAATCTAATTGCTCAATCGAATCAACCAAAAACCACCAACCACTCAGGTAAACCTAACTGAACTTATCAAAACAACCAATAACTAATCACCCCTCAAAACTAAACTGTGTCATATCGATTCAAACAAAAGCCATCAACCACTCGGCCAAACAGAAAAAACCTATCGAATCAATCAAATAACACCAAACTACTACCCGAAACATACCTTTATACTTAAAATCATTGAGTATGTGACATTAGAGGCTAAATCGGGTTTTTTAGCATATTTTGCTCCTTTTTTATCCTGCTTTTTATTTTTGTGTCGGCAAGAAGGGTCCCCTGGTCCCCTTGCCTTGAATAAATGTGACATATTTTTTAAACTACTAAATCAACTTTTACTTAACTTGCCAAAGTATTTTAATAATAAAGTGAAACAAATTAGGCAGGTTTTTAAAATATATAAACCTAATATTCAGATACCCGTGCTTCACTACAGTATTTAAAGTTTATCAGATGATAAGCTCACATTGTAGCCTATAGGCTGTGCCAGCACTAATCTCGAGCCACTCAGACTAACAGCTCCACTGTTGCTCTCGTGGCTGATGAGTTGATTATCCTAACTACTTAATCTACTTAACTAATACTGATTTTTGTTGAGTTTCAGGTGAGCAATTTGGTGAATTATTAGATAATATTCGCCAATTCTCACCCATCCACCCAAATAGATTAAACTTATCTGACTTGATTAATTTCAGTTGAGCAAATTGGTGAATTATGTGATAATATTTGCCAATTCTCACCCACTCACCCAAATAGATTATACCTATCATACTCGAAGGTTTCAGAATCAGTCAGTGAACTTTTTTTATTTAGATCAAATTAACTTCCACCCGATCCCCCTATATCAAACCCATTATTGTGTAGACCTAACTGGTTTACTCTTCTAGCCCAAGTTTAATCAACTTACCAGTTAAACCTCCCATCCAGATGATATGAAGTGAATATTGATCACGGGTTGATTTTTAATTTCACCTTTACCATACCATCTAAAACTCACCCCTTTAAGATATCCCAAACCCCTTCCTACCCTCCTTAGATAAGCTAGGTAGTGATAATTTTACCCAGATCGTTGGAAGGGATTTTATCAATATAGATTCCAACTGAAAAGGGTGAAGTCAGTTAAGGCTCCACCCACCTTTAAATAAAACCAGGTTAAACTAAAGGGGTTATTTTATTTATATAATTACAATTAGAACCCCATATTAAAGGTACCATTTACACTTCCATTTATGGTTTATTGGTGGAAATTGTAGTGGTAGTTACCACTTACACTTACTTTATCAATATAGAACTTTGATTTTAACTTAAACCCAGTTATCGAACTTTGATAAGATGAATAGGAGGGTAAAAGGTTGAGGTATACCACCAATTGGTAACCTCTAGGGTATTAATCTATCAAATCATAACTTTGGAACCAGTAGATGTAGTTCCTCACCTAACTCGGCTAAAGTTTGATACCCGTACTAAAATTGGTTTTAAAATGGATCAGTTCTGCATGCTGGGAGTATAAATTACAATCCACCCACCCTACCTATTCTTAAAATGAGAATCCAACCTTTTAAAATTCAAGTTTCAATAGACTATCCAAATTGGGGTTGGGCACCACTGGTACTAAATAAAAAAATAGACTATCCAAATTTAACGATTACCCTATGGATATCATCGTTGTGAGATGTGTATCGGTTGTACCATCAGTTAGAAATCTACTTATAAGATTTATTGTTAAAAGTGGTAGCAGCGATCCTGATCACCCCCAGATTCTATGCTCAGCTGAATTTGTATCTTATAACTGATACTTGAATCTAAACTGAATTTCTAGTTCCCTAGACCTTAGGATTCATTTTTGGAATTATATAAGATCTATATAATTCAGATTAATTTTTGGACCAGTATAGCCTAATGTCGATCACCTTACCTTGTCATTTAATTGATGGAGCATATGTTATGACCTGGCGCTTAGGTATCAGGTTCCAATGGCACAGGTGAAGTTGCACTTTGACAAAATAGTACTGCAGATCGATATTAACCTCAAAAAAATGGCCAGGTGCTGTTGCACTTTGATAAAGTAGGTATTGTATAATGACATTAACCTCAAAAAGCCTACAACAAACTTTATTTATCAAAATAGATTTTGTCTAAACAGAACAAAGAATTCTCCATAGTAACAAACCTATAAAATTCACAAAGAGCTCACTGAAAGGTATGGTTATAGACTTCAGCTTCAACTAACTATAGTAAAACCAAGATCCCCATTCACAATAACCGTCTCCTCCTAATAAGCTCCTCCAAACCCTTCATCCCTAGTGGTGCAATCATTTGATAACCTGAACCACTAAAAAATCTCTGGTCAACCGCATGTTAATTGGGTGACATGGCCATTTGATATTGACCTTGGGTTAAATTAAATCATATAGTGATTAGCCCATCATAATTGAGACCTGAGGATGGCTGAAGAGAATGATAGTAACCCTATTAATAATAAGTTTACACTAGAGTTGGGTAAAATAGTCAATAATAAATAAAATAATAAATGATACAAAGCCCAATCCCACAAATCCAAGGTATTTGTGGTATTAAAGCCTTGAGAGATACACTGGTGGAGGTTAAGGATTTAATCTTCCATAGTAATTATCAGCAATTGAGGATGCTGAACAGCTGATAACTGAGAGTAACTTGATACTTTCAGTTATCAATTACATTTGAAACCTTTGGTTGTAGGGAAAAGCAATCCATAGTCATTTAATTATATAGACTAACATTGGCATTGCGGCCAGATTGATTAACCCCATGACTACATATTGATAATATAGAATTAAATAATATTAATAGATAATTAGAAAATTTGTCAAATCAATTGCCACATTTTTCCAATTGACCCAACATCAGAACCAAATATGAATGGGAGGTAGATTAAGTTACTGAGAACCTATGGCCATAGGGCCAACGCTTTACAGATACCTCTCAAAGAATTTAGTATCTACCCAGTTAATAAGCTAGCCCTTGGTGCAATCTTTTAGGGTGTAAGCTTCATTGGATGTCTTCTCAATGATCTTTAAGGGTCCTCTCCATGGGCTTCAGTTTGTTAGCCCTGCCAAAGCCATGGTTATCTTAAATAACAGATCACTCTACAAAAGTAGGTAAGGTTTCATCAATCACAATATCACGCTTCCTAGGCTTACTTTCCAATCCTGTGAGTTGAATTAATATCTGAAAAATATACAGATATTGGTTATAACTCATGATCTCTTCATCAATGCATGAGTATAAGATTGGGAGAAGCGTCCTGCATTTTAAGATAATAACTGGGATGGTGTATAATTGTAGCCAAGTGATAGGTGATAATATAATTGAAATTACAGTGGTAGGCAAGAAGAAGTTCTAACAGGATACCTTAGTATTGATAAACCTATGTAGGAACCCAGTAAGAGAACCGCGTATTTGTTTCACAAAGCTGTTGGTCACAGGGTGGTAGGGTGTAAGAAATGCCCCTTAATACCTATCAAGTCATTAAGTTTAGAAATTATTTTTGAGATGTAAAGTTAATCCCATCATCTGTAAAAATAAACTGTTGACATATGAAGCCATTAAATATATTTTAGAATGAACTTACCCCTAGTTGTAGCACCTAAATCCAAAACCACTTTGGCCTCCACCCACTTGGTGAGGTAATCAATTGCCATAATTAACTAATTAAATTGTCTACCACTGTCAGAAAATGGGCTTATAACATCAATAGAGATGGTGTGCCAGTCAAATTGGATTAAATTGATGGTTAATACGTGGCCTTCCAATAGGGGGCTTCAACTCGACACTTTTTACAACAGTAGCATGTCTCAAGAATATCAAAAAGGCATCAATCTCCAGTAACATTGTGGTCATTAATGTTTGAGCATATTCTTATATTGGCTATGCTCTATCGCCTTATAAGCCATGCTCATCAAGCCAGTCCTCTCTGTAGGCCTAGGGAACAAAAAAAGGTTGGTGATTAATATCCTTATACAATTTTCCATTCTTCACATAGGTATCTGGCCTCAGTTTCAAAAGAGTGCGTTAACCTCATCAAATTAATTACTATAGTATTGAGGTATCAGTCTATTTAGAAACAACAACCATAACAGCTTCTAATGCCATGATGGTAAGTCAAGTTAAACAACTGGTGTATTATTGTTTTAGGACAGGAAGTGTAAAAATTTGAACCCATAAGCTTGTAACTTTAAAGCCCATTGAGTCAACCAAACCTTACATCTCCTTTAGATTATGTAACCAGAAAAGTGAGGCATGGTAAGTTAAAATTGTATAATGCACTTTGTAGAATTATAATAGGATTATTTACACATATAGGTAACCATCTGGAACCCCTTCTCAATTATAGTTTATTTTATAAACATCCAACAGTCAGCTAAAGTAAGCCATCAAGCTGAATTTCTCCACCATCTACTTGGGGTTGCACCACCCCAATGGCGGTGTGAGATGCATCCTTCTAAATGTATGCTCTATCTTAAATTTGTGTGCATGGGTATCAGCACTTTGGTTAGGTAAAGCCTTAGCTTACAAAAGATCAAGTGAGAATTTGTTGCCCACTCAAATTTGTTAACCCTGTTAAATTGGTGGAATGAAGTTTTCAATAATTAATTTAAATTTATCACTAAACTATTATAAAACCAATAAATCTGAAGGATACCTGGATATCTTGTTGACTTGTTGTGGCATGTCATCTTTTGATCACTTCAAATTTTGCTAAATATGGCTTTGAGCCTAACTTATCAGTAATATTTCCCAAATATTGTAATTATTATTGTAAAAATGTGCACTTTCATAGCTTAATTTAATTCTACCCAAGTGAGGTGAATGAGGACTTACTCCATCAGTGTCTGATCATTAAACGTCCTTTAATTAAAATATGTCATCCAGATAAACTAACATGCAAGAGACTTTTAAATCCCCAAAAATTGTATCCATGGGCTATTGGAAGGTCACAGTGGCATTTCTCAGCCCCTATGGCATTTGAGTTTGGTATAGGCCCTGAGTTATAGTCATGGCATACTTTTTTGTTCTGGCTTTAGCAGCCCAATATGTCAAAAGCTCAATAATGAGATCCATAGCCAAAAAATATCGTGCACTGACTAAGCGGTCTAGCACATCATCAATATGTGACAAAGGATAGGATTTTAATGGTTAACGCTGTTAAGTTCCCTATATCCAATTACCATGAAATTTGATCTATCCTTCTTCTTGATCATCTTTTAACTGAGGAGGCCCAGATTATTGAAAAGCACTAACCTTTCAGCTGTATTAGGTGATCAATTTCCTTGTTAACAGTTTCACCAGCCACTGATCACCTAATTGGATGTAGGTAAGTAAGCGGATGATTTCAGTGGCAACCTGATTTAACTCATCCTGTGCACATCCCAAATCAAAGTCACTCTTTAAAAAAAGCAGTACTATATTTTAAAAAAAGCCAGTGCTTTGTATTTTGATCTTTAGTTAGACTAGAATGCTTTCCAAAGGAATCAGAGGGTAGACTTATTGACATACCTTGCCCCAAAGTTCAAATCTACTCATATCCAAAAACTCATGGATACTTTGCACCACATTGATAGTAAAGATATTAAAAAATGCTATAGTTTTGTATCACTTAACCTGAATGGGATATGGATATATATTAACTAGTAAAGCTTGATTTAGCCATATTTAGAAAATATAAACCTAGATGTGGTAACCAGTTCCAAGTTCAGATGGTCAAATGGCATGAATATCTCATCATATATCTTAAGGAAGGTTTAAATTAATTTTGATCCCCACTATAGTTTGGTGAGTTAAATAGATAGACCCCAATTAAATTGGAGAGAATTGCCCTTTGATTCTATAATCTGGCTGGCCATTAACTCAGTTTAATTACAATTTGATAATTTGAAGGCACTATGTCATCCTTATAGGTAAGTTTGATAAACCTATGATTAATGGGTGCAGAGCCACTGTCTTTCCAATTACAACGGATTGGGAAGGTTTGACCCAACATTCCCATCTTTACTTTGGAATCAGCCTCAGTTCTATAATTCCTCATAAAAAGGATCCTGATAAGAAAATCGCACATGTGGTTATTAAAATGATGGCAAGAGCTGATACAAACTGTGAGCCAAACCACAACTACAACGCTTTGTAAGCTCCTTTGAATGTAGTTAATGGGACCCATGATCCCATATTGCCTAAAAGGATCAATATTGTGCGCACAGCCAGATCTTTTCACTAATCTAGTGGAAACAATATTGATAAGTGTTCATTATCCATGATAATGCTTACTTAGAGCTTATTTGCTGTGATATCAATGAAAGTAAATCAAGAATGGTAAATTGTCACCCAAATTGATCAAATTAATGTCCAATGTGGCAGCTTGTTTCAAAAATGCAAGTCATTGAAAAACAGAGGGCATAATTCCTTCAAGCCCTATTAGGTATGGCCATCTGAACCTCATTTAGTGGGATGATATCCCCAGAGGCTACTGTAAGCTTATGCTGCTCCAGTTGATGGAGTTAAGACTTCACTTGTACCTTATGGTGGATAACATTGCCACATTCCAGTAATGATGAAGAAAAATCCACTACTATTGTTGTAGCTATTATGAGAAGGGAAATTTGGTAAAACAGTGTGGGTTTCTAATGTACCTTTGTCCATAGTGGAAGGGATGTCAATCTTTTACTAAGAGATTATGCAAGAGAAAGTGGAAGTAGAAATCCCTTTTCAATGTTTTTTTAGTACTAGATGGTATTCCCTTTTCAATATTGTCTCACCTTTTCCCAAACTTTAGTCAGTTTCCAGGTTGACCTCACAACTTGTGACCTCAGCATTCACCGCTGTCAAAAATTTGACATAGTGCTAAACTAATTGCATAGCTGACAATTAATATCACTACCATCTTATATTGAGTTCAGCCAGTATGTCCAGGTTGAGTCTTTCTTCTGAAAGAGGGGCTAACTGACTAACTGTAAGCCTTGGGGAACTACCCTTGTGTCTTAATTGGGAGAAATTCTCATCTAGAACCAAGGTGTTAAGCTGGCAGCTGTCCCTCTAATAACCATGGGAGATTTGGTCCATGTGGTAGATGAAAGGTGGGCTATGGTGTGCCTCTTATAAATCGCGCCTCTTCCTCCTCTGTTCACCACCCAAATGTTGGTGCAGAAGATTTTGGTGGTGTGTCAGGAGGTGGCGGTAGTCAGAAGCCATCACCAGCAAAAGGCTCACAGCAATTTTTTCTAAGAGGTTTCATCCACCAGTTAAAGTTCTACTAGAAGATAAAATTGGTAACTGAAAAAGTGAGATTGATCTAGTTGTAATGAATGGAAATCATCTGAAAGGATGGATTTCTGAATTTTACATTCCAATTGGTTCATTTGGTTAATTCAAACTGAACCAATCGGAATTGTTGGGTATGGTGGAGTGGGTGGTTGGACTCGGAGGGCTGGGCTGAGCTGCTCCAATCATTCCTTAAGCTCAGCAGGCTTAAGGAATGAATTGGAGAGGCTCCTCAGAAGCAACTTTATAAAAGTCAAACCTGACCTTCTCAAATTCCAAGTTGGAATTCTAAGTCTTGGCCTTGGTCCCCTCCAGTTCAGTATTTTATTATTTTTAAAATAAAAATAAAGTTCTTTTGAGGTGTCGCGCCTCGCTTACCTGATATTTTTGGGTTTGGGTTTGTGATAGGGGACCTCGTATTAGTGACAGTCTGGCCTCATCACTCCATTTGCCGCCGCATGGGCATTTCCGAGATTTGATGAGAAAAGGTTCGCCTCGCCTGTGCCTAAGTCTGTCTGGTTAGGTTGCCCGCCTGGAATGCCACCGCGTGGGCATTTCCAGGATGAAACAGACGGGGTATGGGATCCCCGCCCGTGACACTAGTCAACCTTGAGCTCATAAATCCCCATTGCTGTTCCCCTCTATCATTGGTAAAAATGAGGCTACCTCTGGCAGGTAGGGACGTAATAAACCCCTTCCCTATTCATTAGAACTGGTTTTATGTGGCTTGTCTATGGGCGCAACCTGCTATCTGCTGGAGGAGCCATCATCATCACACCAAGTGTATTTGCAGCAGAATCAGTTTTTTATCAGCAAATCTGATACTAAGCTGACTGGGCAGTTCAGACTCAAAAAGGTATCAGTTGTAGGAATCTAGCTTATGGGTGCTCACTGGTGCTTACGCCACTGGATCCCACAAAAGTTGTAATAATATTAAAAATTTAATACTAATAAAAACTTGGGTTTTTGGGGTTTTAATAGCAATGTGGGATAAAAGGAGAAAGTGATCCTTTTTGATATCTGACTAATCAGTACTTAAACTGCATCAAAGTTCAGGGAGAATTCGAGGATAGGTTTGGAATAGCTTAGATGCATTACAAATTTGGTTTTATAGTATACTATCCTATCAGATCTTGGGTAATTTGAGTTGTTTGTTGATGAAACAACAGATGGGATGGGGTTTTGGGGCAGTATGCACCCATGCGGTAATGTTTTGATGTATTTTACCCAATCACCACTGGATAAAATACTTTTAACTTGTGGGATCTCCACCAAGCCTATAAAAGGGGGTGTACCCACATAGGTGCTTGGAATGACCTGGTTGAGGCTGGGGGCATGCCTTCCAATGGTCACCCCATGGTCCATCCTGTGGTCAGAGTAATCTGACTGCTTGATTTGATGTTTATTGCCCATGAAGGTTTTGAAATGGTGTTACCTCAATTTGTGGGGTTCTAACATGAATCAGCCAGAGTTTTTTAGCCAATATTAGGACTTTCTCATTACCATTATTAATAAAATTGCTCTTAGTAGCATCACAAAATTGAAAAATGGCTGACATTTCCACTTTTTGCCAGAATTCAACCAAAAACATTCTTATTTTTCAGCTTTGAGGGATAATGTCTGACATCAGAAATTATTTATGGTTTCAATATGCTAAAAAAATCTCAAAGCTACTCCTGACAGTAGTGAATTAACCCCAATTCCTCATTAAGTGAGCATATAAGGCAGCGGCCCCCAACTGGTACCGCTATCACTCCATTTTTCCCCTTTCCTTTTTTAATTTTGAATAAAAAATAAAAAAATCCAATTTCATTTGTTATATTAAAAATCTGCCAGACACCAAGCAGCTATGATTCCCAACTTTGAGAATTCCTGGCTAGTGCTCACAGTTGCTCTCTTTGCTCTGCATCCCATAATATAGATGACTGTAACAGAAGTAATCTGGTTATTGCTTTGGGTGGTAACTCATCCTGAGTTTTAGCTCAGCTTTATTATTATCAGCACGCTCCATGACACTAGCTCACCAGGCTCCAGTTAGCTTGTGTTAGGCGCTATAAAAGCGATGGCTCATTGGAGAAGATAATTAACTATCTGGGTAATATTATGATCTTCAATGAGCACTGGAATTAAAGCTTGGTTTTATAGATAAGGCTATGAGAGCATAATAAAGTCATTCCTTGACTGCCAGAATGAATAGCGTTCAATTCTAAACTGGTGGAAGTGTGGGCAACTTACCCACTATAAAATAGAATTGGATGACCTCATTTTATAGATTCAGATAATCCAAGAATTTGCCACGCGCTCAGTATAATATGAAATAATTTGATATCTGGCTCTAAAGAAGGTCTACTTAATGAAGATGTCAAAGTTGCTGATGAAGACTGTAAAATTGACACCCTTTTTATATCTTGGGGGCAAAATAATTTGCAGATACCTGATGATGACGCAATGACTAATCCAAATTAAAACTAGCAGGAACAATTGATACTCTCATCTGAAATATAATCAAAAAAGCAACTGTTTTTGAGTGTTGCTTAAAACCAAATGTGAGATTCATCAAAGGAGCGCCATCACATGAACTCAAAGTCAATAAGCATTTTCACCAAGTTGGGTAATGAATTAATAAACCTGAGGTGAAGCTACAGATCTCAACCCAGAAGCTGATATTGAAGAATGGTCCCCTGGACATCCAGGTTCAGGGGTTATCACAATGAGAAGGAGCTCATGACTACAAGAATTTATAACAAATGGATGAAGCAACTAAAGTGGCAATCAAATGTCATCTCACTAGAGAATCATGTAAAACCTATATTGCTACCCTAAATCCAAATTTAGAATTATTATTCAAATTTTGTATGTTGATTTTTTACCAGAAGTATAATATACTTTGACTTTTATTTTAATATATAATCTTTATAAAGAATTACGGTTATTTTTTTGTTTCATATATATTGATATAAGTGATCTAATTGACAGTATTTATTCTGGGATTAGCAATTGAGCAGAATAAAGTGACCATTTTGAGATCTTCTCTGTTTGAACAAAACGCTCATTTACGCGGATACCTTGAAGCTGAGCTGCTAAGGGAGAAGTTAGATTGAATTCTGTTGTGTCCCAAGGGCCAACGTAAAGAGAAAATGTCAGAGAGTGTCAACATGAGTTTTTTCATGAGCGCAAGCCATTTATCCAAGAGGTCAGTGCTACATCAGTTAGCATCAGTACAGAATTTGTTCAATGAGAATGATTATGAGCTTCCCAATGATTGTCTGGTGCCTAATTTGTGCAGAACAGATCTCCTGAGCAGCAAGTTGGCCTCAAAAGTTAAGGGAACTGAAGTAGGCGATCTGACTCTTGGTTCAGCTCTATGTAGGGCTGACAGGCGTGGCAAATGGAAAACTGAGCGCGAAAGTTATATAACACCTTGGTTCCATATAAAACTTGAGCATTGTGGTAATTGTTCAGCAAAAGCTATAACTGACTTGTCCTTAACAAAAGGAAATGCCAAGAAACAACGTTTTCCACGTTGTCATACATTCTGCTCTGCCAAAGTCTTACACAATGGGATCTTAAGTTTTGTAGTAACTCATACCAACTTCCTGTAGTTTAGGCATTACCAATTCCTGACTTATAGATTTCAGGAAACTATTAAAGTGTCCAACTTAGTGGCCTTGGAGGCACCCCATGCTTAGTTCAAACAGGGTAGTAAAGTTGTGTACTTTACAACTATGTCAAGTTTAGGTAGACTAATTGGATTAAATGGAACATGGCACCCTGTTGCACAAGGGAACAAAGGAAGTGCAAATTATGATAAAAACTCATGTTTATCTGCTGAGGAGCAAGAATAATTTAACTTTGATTCGCCATAGTGGCTGAAGTGGAATGCTGCATGGGGTGAGCATAGGCCGCCACAGGAGCCATTCTAGATGGTGAAGATAGCAGCAAAATAAATATGCTACTTGTAACAACTGAATATTGTTGTACTCAGAAATACATGAAGTTGATAACGTGGTTGTCATTAGGGTTTGAAGGTGCAAATGGTTCCTCATTGTCCTTGACATTAAATCACATATAGATCTAACAAATGAATTAACACAGTTCAATGTAACCTTGCAATGGATTTGATCCAATAACCCAAAAATGGCACATTCCGCCTTAAACTTTTGTTCAACCAGTTTATTTTCCTGATTGTCAGCTAATAGATAAGTCTTTACTCCTTGATTTCATGCCCTTAGAAGTGGTCTAAAGTATGCAGAGAGTTAATCTATCTGTAATTATTGGATATTGAGAAAATATGACTACTCAGATTTTGCTTCAGGTCATCAAGGCGACATTGAGGATCATTAGGATTAGTTCCTAATTTTGAAACTTAGCAATCCTGAGTTAAAAAATATCTCAGAATCAGCCATGATGGCTATTTATTTCATCACTATGACGATTAGTAGATCGACCAGAATTGTGGTCCTTGGAGTGGCTGCTTCATCATCCATAAGCAAAGTTATAGTAGCAAGTAAAATATGCTCACTATCATTATTGAATTAAGTCAATACATGGTAACAGATGTGCTCCCCATGTAGTGAGCACCAAATGTTAGAATCAGTGCTTATGCATTGGATCCCACAGCACAGGTAATGTAGCACTTTAACATAGAAGGAACTGTATGGAGACAGTAACCTCATAAAAACAAAATACACCTTTTTAATTCTTAGCGTAATGGCTTAATTCCACTAAGTTGGTTTACACAGGGTATTAGCCACTGAGCAACCAAATCAGACAATATGAAAATTTCTGAATCTAATAAAAAACCTGATGAATGATATATGGAGCAATTGCCCTTATTGACACTTTATAAATCTTCTATTAATCACAGACTTATCTGCAAAAACCTCCTAAAATACTTCCCTCCTCAATTTTTCATTCAACTTTTAAATCTCGGTCTCCCAAGCTGAATGAATCCTCTGCTTTGTAATATCCCATTTGTTTTCCCTTTTCTAGGAGATTTTGTCTTTCTCAATCTTGGCACAATTTCCCTCAATTCACTGGTTGGTTGACACTTCGATCTATTCACTTTTCATACATATATCTTTTCTGTCAATCTTAAGACTCATCTCAACTCCAATTTATGATCCACCAGAATGTGTAGCATATTGTCCAGTCATATCAACTTCTTGACATTACCCCTCTTTGACTGGATGATATGCTCCTATTGCTTATATTCTCAGAGGAACTTTGCGTGAAATCAGTAGATAATCTGACCCCCGCAGGTTCCTTAATGGTGTATGTGTCCATGCCAGTCTTCTCAATTATCTCAAAAAGCCCAGCCAGACTTTATTGGCTTGTTTTTCCGCCCAAATCATGTTGGTCATGGAATAAGACATGATCTCCTACAGTGAACAGCGGAAGTCTGCTCCATCTTTTCTGGTCAGCTGCCTGATCATGAATTTTCTTGGCCAAACTGGTGGAATAGGCTTCCATTTGTAGCTTGATCAGCATTTCCATTAGATTCATCAATATATGCTGGGGTTCCACACTACCAGTGTCCTCTACACATGAGTAAAGTAGGGCAGGCAGAGCCGGATATTGACCATACACCAGTTGAAAAGGGCCTTTGCCTGTGGATAAATGATAGCTGGTATAATCCACAAACACAGTTGTAGGTAGGAGGGTACTCCATTCTGAAGGTCGATCCTTCACCAGCTAACAGAGTATGTTCACTAAGGTTCTGTTGACCCGTTCCACCATAACATTTGATCCTGGATGGTTTGGTGCAGTCAAATCTCCACGGATCGCCATCAACTCATTCAACTTGGGCAAGATGTGTGAAGTGAAATCAGTTCCGTTGTCTGTTATAATGAACTACAAGCATCCATGTCACTGTATAACGCACTCCATAATAAACTTAGTTGTAGTGACTGCTACCAAGTTATTAATTGCCCTGGCCTCCACCCATCTTTTCAAATAATCAATTGTGACAATTATATACTTAGATCAGTTTGCGCCAGTTGGCAGAGGTCCCACTACATCAAGGGAAACGGTGTGCCAGGCAAACTGGGGCTTAACCAGCTTGTATGTGGTCTTTTTGTGGAATGGCTTTTCCACTTGACACTGATGGCAACAACTTACCATTTCCAGCACATTGTAATGCATGCTCTCCCAATAGTAGTGAGGTCACAAAAGCTCCAACATTTTCTGCAATCCTCCATGTCCTACCACCCAATGGGCATTGTCGCAATTCTGATATGACTGGACAATAAACCCTAAGTCATTATAGCAGAATGGGTAGGATCTGACAAGTTTAATACAAGTAGTAATTATTTGAGCGCCTCGAGATGAGGCGATATTGAGTATTGGGAAATCGCCTCTAATTATGCGATGGTAAAATTAACAAATGAAGAATTGATGGAGCCAATGAGATATGGTGAATTAATTACTAAGCCATATAAGCGGTAGCATCTGAAGTTGCTATAATATAGGTGAGACAAGATGATCAAGAAGAGGAGGTTGTTAGTAGTTTAAAGAAAAGAGGAAACAGCAAGAAGTAGCTGTATTAATTATATTAAAATAAAAGAGGTTGTGGGAGAAAGTGCTCCATATTTATCTGAAAAGTTTATTATGTTGTTTTGAGGGCAACGATCATCATATCATTGGTCCTAATTGCTCAGTGGGTGAACCCTGTGCAAAATCCGTCGGCTTATCTCTTGAATACCGCCAATTTTATAACAGTGGTGCTCACTACAGGGGGCCCATTGATCAATAAGAAAATGATAATAACTCAATTGCCTGCTATGTTGCATTCATGTTGTTTTGATAAAAACCCTACCCAACACTCTGGGTCAGTTGCCTATGCAGAGCTGAAACTGGCTTTGGACACTGTGCTTAATAAACAAGATGAGCTGCTCCAGGAGGTTTGCTGCAATAAGCTGCTCTATTCGATCATGAAGGGAATATTCATGGGTTCTTTAAGCAATTTGAAATTGAAACTGAAGGAGCTTTGTATTGACAAAGAGTAAAACTAAAGATTTCTTCCTTGGATGTCAGAAGTGCTGATCAAGTCGTCTGTTACCTTTCTGGCAGCTCCATTACTTACTAAAAAGTTAAAGAGACGTTGCTGTGGCTGTTCAGTGGAACTGCAAAGATGTCACAACGGAAGGCTGAATTTTTGACCATCAGGTTTTGGCGGAATGAGACCATCACCGCGTTTACTAAGCAATTTATGGTGGAAGCTCATGTGCTGATTGGGGCTGGAATTCTATCCAAATCAGATGTGTGTATTGCAATGACTTCTGCTATAAAGCCATATTGTGAGTTACATAATGTTATGGCCCCACTGTTGGATGAAGATGTACCTTTGCTTAAAATTGTTCAGTTTTTGCACCATATATCAGCCAACTTCCCTCCACCTATTACCGAGCGGAATTTTTTCTGTTAAACTGCCAAATCATCTTACCTGGGGGACTCTTCTAGTCCATTTCACATTCCCCCAAGTTACCCTCAGCGGTTAAACATCCACCCCATACCTTCTTATCATCCCAGGCCCAAAAAACACTCTAAACCTGTTTATGCTGACCACTTCCAGCCCAACTCTCGCCATGGCTTGTTTCATATTAATCAGGAATGTGGACCCTATGAGATCAGCTGTTTCATATGCAGTCAACAGGGGCATCTGGCATGATGGTGCTCTAATCAACTGGTCTCTTGTGTACAGCTGGAACAGTATGATCAGGGAAAAGGCAGAGCGGAATAGAGAAGGGACTCTCTATCTCCACTATACCAGACGTCACACCTGAACTCAAATTAAAATATTCAGCAGAAGTTCCCTTGCACAACGAGGCAGTACTATATCAGAAGCCAGTTGGGGGGGGGGTGAATGTTTTGACACTATTGCAGTCCGCGGCTATGGCAGAATAGGGGTCCCAGATGCAGGTTGAGCCGTATGCTTGCCAAATGTTCAACCAAGTAACCCCTGAAAAGTTAGACCCCTCCTCAAATGCACCTATTTGCAAGCAGTAAGCGCTGCTCTTCCAGTCAAAACTATTATAAAACAATACCTCAGAATTGGGAAAGGGATTGCATGTTTCCTTGGAAACAGGGATTCCTTAGATGTCCATGTTATAAATGGTTGAGATGCGTCTTACTCTGAATGTACTTACTGTGACTTGGTTTTAGCTAAGACCTGAGTCTGGGCCATCATAGATACTGGTGCCCCCATCAATATAGTCTCCACTAAATTGGTGGCCAGGTTGTCATTAAAACTGGATGTGGAACATTGGATAGTATACGGAACTGCTGGAGTGGAAAATACAGTTTTTGAGGGAGCATACAGCGTGCTTCTGCTGCGGTTTGGTTCTATTGTTGTGGTAACCCCAGATATAGTGTTACCGAATAGACATTACGATCTGCTAATTGGAACTGCTTTCTTATGACACTATGGGGCTGTCATTGACATGACGGATGAGACTTTTGAAATATTGGGTCAGCAAATCCCAATTTTCTTCACCTCTAGCAGAGTGCCGAATGAAACAGTGCATATGGGGAATATCAATCTAGCTTATAGAGACTGAGTAATCCCAGTGCACTACCATTGGTTAAAGGGCAAAACCTGGGCCCTTTCTCAACAGATTTATGAATATCAAGTGCTGCCATTCTGAGTGGCCAGACCTATATCTATTCCATTTGGACATCAAGTCATATTGAACACTGAGTTGGTGGTTGAAAATTCCAGATGGACTCTATGGGGAGGTTATTGGGCCATATCAGTAATCACAGTTTGAGCCCCACATGGCCCAGGCATTATATTACCAGGGCAAGGGGAGATCAAAGTTTTACTTGCAAGTCTAAAAATTGTACCACTGCAAATCCGCCGCCACCAAATAGTGGCATACTTACACTTAATCCCCATCAAGGAGGTTCTTTCAGTTCATGAATTTGGGTCGCTGGAGGAATTTGGTATGCCTTTCAAACCACAGCTTAATGTAATGACAGTTGTATCGTGCAACAAGTTAATGGGGTTGTTGGAACCACAGAAGGCTAAGGCAATCGCTTTATTTCAAATATATAAAGGGAATTTCGCTGTTGGTGACCACAATTTAGGATGTGCGTGGGGGGGGTTCATAGGCTGGACACTGGAGATCATCCTCCCATCAGATCAAGGCCAATATGCCGATCAAGGGTGGCAGAAGAAGTAGTAACTGAGGAAATTGACAAGCTATTAGTGCAAGAGTTGCTTAAATCATCCAAGAGTCCATGGGCTTTGCCTGTTCTGATTGTAAAAAAGAAGGACGGCATCAACCGTGTAGTAATAGACTACTGAAAGCTCAACAGCATCACCAAAAAGGACCTTATCCCTTACTGCGGATTAATGATGCTTTGGATCAGCTAGGAGGAGCCTGGTTCTTCTCAGCTATGGAACCTATATTGGGCTACTGGCAAATTGAGTTGCCAGTGGCAGAACAGGAGAAATGTGCCATAATCACGTCCAAAGGTCTTTTTCAACCAACTCAGATGCCGCAAGGGCTGTGTAACGCCTCAGCTACGTTCCAACGGGCGATGGACACTATTCTCAGGGACCTAAAACTGTCATGCGTCCTTGTATACCTTAACAACACTGACGTTTTCTCCTGAACCTTCTCTGAACACCTCAACCATTTAGAAACAGTATTCCGCCAGCTCGCTGAGGCCAACATCAAGATCAAACCTCAGAAATGCCATTTATTTAAGGACCAGCTGGAGTATCTAGGGTTCATGGTTGATGCCACAAGGCTGAGACTAAAACCAGCTAAGGTGGAAGCTATTCAAAAAAATGACTATGCCCAATAGCAAGCAGGATATACAGGTATACCTGGGAATGGGCAGCTATTACAGGCGCTTCATTCCTAACTTCAGCTGTATTGTGGGCCCACTATTCAATTTACTAAGGAAGGACACCATTTTTGAATGGACATAATGGCAGCAATGTGCTTTTGATATGCTTCAAATAGCACTGATCAGCGCTGGTGTTACACTATCCTAATTTTAAAAAAAGAGTTCATCATTCAGACGAATTCATCCCTTTCCACTGTGGGGGCAGTACTGTCCTAAAATGATGAGAAAGGAGAAGAGCACCCCATAGCATATTGCAGTCTTAGCTTGAACAGCCATGGGTGCAATTATACTGTGACCAAGCTGGAGTGCTTAGCGGTGATCTACGCCTATAAGCAATTCCTGATGTATTTGTATGGGATGAGATTCAAAGTTGTAACAGATCCTGCCTCGCTACAATGGTTACAAAATATGAAAGAACTGGAAGGGCGCCTGGCCCGATGGGCTCTTAAATTGCAGGCATACAATTTCAAAATTCTTCACCACCTGGAGAAAAACACCAGAATGCTGATTGTTTATTGAGATTACCCAAGATTGCAGTTATGGTGGATCTGAGTGATATCATGTTTGGTAAGATACTTAGTGCAAGTACGATGATGAACCGCCCTCAGTCATCAAGGTATTGGACAGATTAAGGGCCAATACTTTCCAGAAAAATGGGGAATTGTATAAGCGGGTAGGGAACACTACCATAAATATCCCAAGACCTTCTACTCGCCCAACTATTATTATGAGCGCATACCAAGCAGTGGGACATGGTGGAGTACAGAAGATCATGGAATTATTGCAGCCTTGGTATTACTGGGAAAGTATGAATTTCGATGTACTTGATACTATCTTTTCCTGTCATCAATGTCAAGTGAAAAGCCGTTCTTCCAGAAGACTTCATACCGTTTAGTGAAGCCACACTTCGCCTGGCACACCATTTTGATTGATGTTGTGGGTCCCTTGCCAACAGGGGCAAACCAGTCCAAATACATCCTGGTAGCAATTGACCACTTGACCAGGTGGGTTGAGGCATGACCAATACACAATTTGGGGGTGCTAACGGTGGCCAAGTTTGTTATGGAGTATATAATTTAGTGACATGGTTGTCCCCAGTTCATCCTTATTGATAACGGAACTAACTTCACTTCCCACATTCTTCTAAATCTTAGTGAGCTAATGGCCATCCGATGGGTTTTGACAACCCCATACCACCCCAAATTGAACGGAATGGTGGAGCAGGTCAATGGGATTTAGTGAACATACTACGTAAATTAGTAGCAGATTGACCCTCAGATTGGAGCTCCCTTTTGTCCACCACTATCTTCAATTATAATAGTAGTTATCATTCAGCCATGGGGAAGAGTCCCTTTTAATCACTATATGGCTGAAACCCTGCCCTTCAAGCTCTGTTATACTCCTGTTTAGAAGATACTGGCAGAATGGATCCCCAACGATATTTGATGACTCTAGCTGACACCTTAATCAAATTGAAAAGTGAAGCATACTCGTTCAGTTTAGCCAAGAAGATTAAAACTCAAGCTGCTGATCAGGTATTGCATAACAGATTAGCACAGTTCAAAGATGGGGACATGGTCCTATTTTTTATGATAAACATGGTTTTGGATGGAAACACAAGTTGGCCAGTATCTGGATTGGGCCATTTGAAGTTATTGAGAAGACTGGGGTGGACGCATATACTATCAAGGACCCTGCTAGCGGTCAGATCATCAACAGAGTGCATGAGAAGTTCCTCCTGGCATATAAGTAATAGGAGCCTTATCATCCAGTCAGAGGGGGGGTAATGTCACAATTCCGATATGACTGGACAATAAGCCCTAAGTCATTATAACAGAATGGGTAAGATATGCCAAGTTTAATACAAGTAATAATTATTTGAGCGCCTCAAGATGAGGCGATATTGGGTTATTGGGAAATCGCCTTAAATCAGGCGATGGTGAAATTAATGAATTAAGAATTGATGGAGACAATGAGATATGGTGAACTAAATTACTAAGCCATATAAGCGGTAGCATCTGAAGTTGCTACAATATAGGTGAGACAAGATTATCAAGAAGAGGAGGTTGTTAGTAGTTTAAAGAAAAGAGGAAACAGCAAGAAGTAGCTGTATTATGTATATTAATTAAAGAAAGTTGTGGGAGCAAGTGCTCCATGTTTATTTTAAAAGTTATTCTGTTGTTTTGAGGGCAACGATCATCATATCATTGGTCCTAATTGCTCAGTGGGTGAACCCTGTGCAAAATCCGTCGGCTTATCTCTTGTTTACCGCCAATTTTATAACAGCCATCCACAATAATTGTGGGTCTAGAAGAAGGTTTAGAGAAACTCAGCGTCGAGTCTCCAATCTGCTTATATAGCTCCCCCTAGCATAGGAAAGTATCCTGATTAAGCCCACATATTACCTTGATCACTTGCAGTGGCTCATCATGGTATTTGTTCATCACCAACTTCTCATACATAATGTCAGCCAAATTTGCCATGATGGCAACCGTTGGTAGTTGGGAAAGGCAATCTGCATTTTGACGTTTTTCTCTCAGCTGGTGTAGAATCTTGAAATCATATGCCCGGAGCTTCAGTGACCAACGCATGATCCATCCTTATGGTTCATGGAGATTCTGCATCCAGCGCAAGGAAGCGTGATCCGTCACTACTTGGAATTTTACCCCATGTAGATATATCCAAGGCTGATTGTATGCATAAATCACTGCCAAGCACTCTCGCTTGGTCACAGTGTAGTTTTGTTCATGACAGTTCAAGCTTTAATTGCAAAATGAAACAGGGGCTTGATGCCTTCATCGTCCTTCTGGGATAATAACACCCTTTAGCGGAGAGTGATGCATCCATTTGTACTATAAATTGTTTTAAAGTTGGGATATTGCAAAATGAATGCGCTCACCAATGCAGTTCATAATACATTGATAGCATTTTGGCATCATTCTGTACAGTCAAAAGTGAAATTTTTCTTTAACAAAAGAGCGGTGCCCCAATACAACTGAAGTTAGGAATGAACTTCCAGTAGTAACCAACCATCCCCAATAACACTTGAATATCCCATTTATTACCTGGGCGGGTCATCTTGCTTATCACTTCCACTTTTGCCAGCTGCAGTTTAAGCCCTTTTAAATCCACTATAAACCCAAGGTATTCTAATTGTTTTAAAAAGTGACACTTCTGAGGCTTGTTTTTGATTTTTAGTGTTAGAGAGTCAGCAGAACAATTGTTCCAGATGGGCAAGATGCTCTGTAAACGTTTGTAAGAACACATTGATATCATCGTGGTAAACTAAGATGCAGGATAGCTTTAATTCACCACAAATAGTATATATAGCATGCTGGAACATTTGGGCGTTGCACAAACCCTGTGGCATACACGTTGGCTGGAATAACCCCTTCTAAGTGATGATAGCACATTTCTCTTGTTCCGCTGATGGCAATTCAACCTGCCAGTCCCCTGATATTAAATCCATGGCAAAAAAATAATTCGCCACTTCCAATCAATCCAAAGCATCATCAATCCGTGATAGGGGGCAGGAATCCTTCTTCATTACGCTATTGAGCTTCCAATAGTCAATAACCACACTATTTGTGCCATCTTTTTCCTTTACAATGAGTACCAGTGATGCTCACGGATTATTTGATGGCTCTAGCATCCCTTATTTGAAAAGTTTATCTACCTCATTGGAGACAACCTCTTCCGCCACCTTTGAACGTCTAATAGGCCACAATTTATTAGGAGGGTGTTTCCCTGTATCTATCTGATGTACCACCCCTTAAGCGCACCCCAAATTATGATTGTCATATGTGAAAATATCCCATTATTTCTTAAATAAAGCTATAGCCTTATCTTGCTGTTCCACCAACAATCCAGTTAGTGCTTTCTATGGAACAACTGTCAATTACACCAAATGATAATTTGTCATTAGTCCGGAGTCCTCCCACAATCTAAAAATCATGAATATGGCGAACTTCCTCTATAGGAGCTAACTGTAGATAAGCCACCACTTGGTGCCACTGGATTGTTATCATCTCCTTCTGTAAATTAACTAGCAGTACCTTCACCTCCCCATTACCAGGTAACATTAGCCCTGGAGCCACATGTGGTTCAAGCCATGATTGCTGGTGAGGCCCCATAATTTCCCTGCATAGCCCTTTAAGAACATCAATTTTGGGCTCAGTTCCTACTATGCACTGGTGTCCAGACAGTAGGCTCAAAGCGCTTGCTGATTGGAGCGGAATCCCTTAATACTCATAGATCTGGTTGGGAAGGGCTCTGGTTCTCCGCCTCATTTGCCAATATTGGACAGGAATCACCCTGTCACTGTATGCCAAATTGTTTTGACTGGAGTGGAAAGGATCTGTTGGGATTTCGCTAGGGTAAAGTAAATGGGAATCTGTTATCTCAAAATATTAAGGGTTTCCTCCACCATATTTATCACAGCTCCAAATTTCCTCATAAATGCTGCACTAATTACATATCGTAGTTATTGTTTGGTAGAACCACCGCTGAAGCAGAAGCCCTGGCTAACCCAATTTATAAAGGCAATGCGCTATATGCTTTTTCAGAAACAAAGCTCAATGTCCCCACAGTCCCATATACTACCCTGTGGTCCACATTTGGATTCAGCTGAAGCCTAATCACCAGTCTGGTAAAGATTATATTCACTGGGGCCCCAGTGTCTATGATAGCGCGGATTTTTTTGTTCTGAAAGAAAATGTCACAGTAATTTCCCTACAAGTAAGAAGAACCATCAGTGTTTATTACGTGGACATACAAAGGCTTTTTGTTACTCATAAAGGAGGATATGCCCATACAAATATGAGGATACTCCATAGCAATTTTTTTGACTGGTATTGCTACATTAACTCTACTAGAGAACCAACGTCCATGGAGGGATCTGCGTAACTTAAGCCAGTTTGTTCCAGAATTTGCCATGCATATGGCTTCTGTACATCCTAGAAGAACTCAGAGCTTAGGGGTAATTAAAAACTCTCTGGAACAGAAGCTGTTGATATAGCAAGTCATCTTACTGAGTTCTGAGTCCTACGCAAAGTGATTCTTGAAAATCATTGGGGGACAATTGAATTGGACTTAGTGGAGGTAAAGCGTCTTGTCTCTACTCCACTTGAGCTTTTCCCTGATCAATCTTCCCAGAAGGCATTGCATACACCTGTGGTTTGCTAGGGCAATTGCCCGCATAATGCCCTTTTTGTTCGCACTGGAAGAAAGTATTCATAAAGGTTTACATCTATAACTTGCAGTGGGAGGACCAGTTAGAAGCTTAATGGTATTAAAAAGGTTGAGGACGAACTGGAGGAGCGTACATAGGACGAAAATGATCTGCTAATATATATAATGGACGAATATGTTCCAATGGTCTATAGCTTGGTTGCTGCAGCCCATATCCTGAGGGGTATGCTGCAGAGATAGCAGGGGTTTTTCACTCTACATTGGGGGCGCTGAACGTGGCGGAGAGATGACATAAGTTATTCAAAATTTAAATAAGCCCTGCATCTTCATCCAAAACGTGAGACATAGCATTATGTAATTCCCAATATGGTTTGACAGCCGCCATCATCACTATACCAAAATCCTCGGCGGATAAAATGTTGGCTTCAATTAACACATGCGCTTCTGCCAAGAGTCATTCAAAAAATAACAGTGACTCATTTTGGTGGAACTGTACAATCAGGAAGTCAGCCTTTTGTTGGGCCATCTTGGCCGCGCCCCCAAACAACTGGAGGACAGTTGCCTTCACTTTTTTGTAAGGTACTGAGCTATTTGGAAGGTAGCAGGTGACTTGATAGGCACTTTCCATGTCCAAAGCAGACATCACAGTTTTTCTTTCCGCCAATCAGAAGACCCTTCCATAGCAAAATTGAATCACTTAAAGTAACCATGCATATTTTCAACATGACTGAAGGGTGGTAATTTCTTGATTCAAACAGCTTCGCCTTGCTCTGAGCTCCAGCTTCAAGGAGCAGCTGAATTGGGTTCTGAATGAATAGGGGAAACATCCTCTTGTGAGCTATCGTAGGGATGTGCATATGGAATCAAATCTGACAAAATTTACCTGGAAGAAGTAGGTTGTGAGGAGGGTTTGCCATGACCCCCGAGGGATACTTGTTGGCCAATCCATAGAACTTCTCCCCTGAATCACCACTAACTGCACCACTTCCCCTAGCTCAAGCGTGCTCAGCAAAATGAGCGTTGATTATTTGTTCCGTTTTAACCAAATAGCACCTACACCGTCCATCCTTAATCCCTGTTGTAGCATCTCATATTGATTTTGCAACTCATGACAGAATTCCCACTCAGAGTCCAGTTTCTGCTCCACTGCCTGTAGTTGTAAAAGGACGTCCTCCACTGTGTTCTGAATTCTTTCATGCTGCCTGCTAGCATCACATGCATGTTGATTAGTATCATCTACTTGGTTAATGAGGGAAGCTCATTCTTGCACCAGTTCTTTGTTGTCTCGTTGAAGGGTATCCAGTCATACTTGAATATCTGCGTACTCTCCCATCTCAATGAAAAGAAGAGGAATGGCTCAACTGCACTCAGCCTGGCTAACGATTTCCAATTGTGTAACCTGAAGTTAAGCTGGAGATATTTTGGGGGCATTGACAAGGGTATGGGCGCATTTTCTGCCATCCGCTGATCACTCCACTCAATGTAAAGTTGGCTGAATTCAGCTGCTATGGAACCAACATGATTCATTAACCGCCATACCATCAGCGTTACCCTTTCCCTGATATGAGCTATCATGGCTTTAAGCACTTCCACCCATTCTGCCATATCTTTCATAAAGCGCTCAGTATTGCTTCCCAATGTGGTTATGTCCCAAATACATTCTGCTGATAGACCATGTCAATCCAACAGTTCTCCTATCACCTGAAGTAACTCTAGATTCAACTGTGGCACCAAAACTTCCAACCGATGATGGACATCCCCAACACAGTGGTCCACCTGTACCAGCGCCCCCTGCACCTCTGAAAAAGAGTAATCAAGGCAGTCAAGCAGGAGGCAAGTCTCATTCTGTTAGGCTTGAATAAACCGCATTACATCCCCAATTTCAATAATGTGGTGAGCCAGCATGCACAGTAGCTGGCAGATAGATGGCTGCACATAAGCGACTAATAATTTCCAGTTTCATGGGTACTAAACTGATGAGACAACCCTGTGATAGTCAAGTCCATATAGGACATATACAATGTGCAGTGGGTTTCTTTGTCTAATGATTGTAGAACAAACTCAAAGCATGCTCCCCCGCCTCGTCTTCATAGAGTTGATATCCCCGCAGAAGCCATTCCATAATGCCATGATTCTGCTGAGGGGTCACAATTGTAGAGCAACCTTGTTGGTCTGCTGTCAACTCAGGACAAGTTTTAGTTGCAAATTTACCAGAGCGTATATATCACCCAGCTCTGTTACTGTAAAATAGTACTGGTCTGTTGTTAATGCTTCCCATGTTTCCTCAGCATATTATGCATGGAATCTGATCAAGTTTTGTCATAAAAAATGAGGGCTCGCCATTTTTCCCCAGCGCCAATAAAAAGAGTTGCCCAGTGGCCCCCTAAAATGAGCACCAATGTTAATTCTTGGCGTAATGGCTTAATTCTGCCAAGTTGGTTTACACAGGGTATTAGCCACTGAGCAACCAAATCAGATGATATGAAGATCGCCAACTCTAATAAAAACCCAATGAATGACATATGGAATGATTGCCCCTATTGACACTTTATCAATCTTTTAATATTCGCAGACTTATCTGTAAATACCTCCCAAAAGACTTCCCTCCTCAATCTTTCATTCAAATCTTAAATCTCAGTCTCCTAAGCTGAATGCATCCTCTGCTTGGTAATCTCCTATTTCTTTTCCCTTTTCTATGAGATTTTGTCTATCTCAAAATCTTAGTGTAATTTCCCTCAATTTGCCAAGTGGCTAACTCTTCAATTGATTCACTTTCCATACATATCTTTTCTGTCAAACTTGAGACTCATCTCAACTCCAATTTCTGATCTGCAGAATGCATAGCATATCATCCCATCATATCTACTTTTTGACACACCGTATTAATATTAAAAATAGTTTTTATTTTAACAAAAAGGGTGCTCCATAGTATCAAATACTGATGAGGCTTAAAAACTCATGGAGGTTGTAATTATAGACTTTGGTATCAACTATCTATAGTAAATTAGGATATTGTTCACAATGGCAGTCTTATCCTAATAAAACCTCCTAATACTTTATTCTTATTGGTGCAATTTAATTGTTAACTTAATAGCAATAAGAAATTCTTGTTACCATATAGTAATTGGGAGATATGGCTACTTGTTATCATCCCTAAGGCAAATTGCATGAGAATTATTAACCTATCAGAACCAGACTTGGACAAATGGACAAATAAAAGAATAGTAAACCTATTTAAAATTTTACACCAGTGTGGGGAAAAATAATGATAATAAATAGTAAAACAATAGGTTATACAAAATTAGATCATTAACACAAGGTACTTGAGGTATTAGGGAATTAAGAGATGCAATGGTGGGGGTTAGGGATTAGAACTTCCATAGTAATTACTAGCATTTGAAGACGCTGAGGCTTATACCAATGGTAACTAATGCTTTTAGTTAAAACCACAAATGGAAACTGTGGTTTCAGGGAAAAGAAATCATAGCAACTTAAATTTTATAGACTAACATTGGCATTGTGGCCATATCAATCAAAGAAATTTTGCACTTTTAAGTAAAGATAAAATTTAAAAGATAAATTTTATACAGATGGTTGGTCAAAACAAAATCCACATTATCAAAGGAAAATTGCTTACATATGTAGAAATAGTAGAAGTTCTGCTTGAAGGCGTTTAACCTCAAGATTTTTACAATAATGACTGACACAAATTTTTTTAAACTTGCCAAATATCTAATAATGTGGGACTAATAAGTAAATTACAAACTATAATGGCAATCATATAAGAAGATAGAGATATTAGATGATATTTATATAGTAATATTTGGGAGCTATACACCCCTTAGATAATATAATATCATAGAATATACCCAAGATATTATATGAGCATGTGATACTTCATATATAAAAAATAAAATCTTAAGTGGTTAAAGGAGCAACCAATGAGAGACAGGCTGGCTTCACGCTTCAACTGATGTTAAATTTTTTAGGATTGCAAGACTTTGGATTTGATAATGGGTTTATTTATTTATATTGACCTATTGATTAATATGTTGATCAACCAAATATGGGGATTTTTTTCCTTTTATTAATGCCTCAATTCAAATTGAAATTCTCATTACATTTAATGTGATCCTGATCCAGGTTATCTCATTTAAAGTCAATAAGGTGGTTTTAAATTTCACAGTTTCTGACCAATCATTTCACATAGATTATTTTTCATTTTTGTTCTAACTTAGTAGTCTTTGACAAATCAGATAATTGAGTAACATCTTTGTTTTATAATGATTATTAAAGTCACCCAATCAGTCTGCTTCAAAGTGATTTTCATTCAGTAGATTTGACTAGATCTGGCTTCCAATTGGTTTTAAGTTCATTTTCAACTTTTTTGAAACCCCTTTAAAGTTTATATAAGAGGTCATTTTTTTAAGTAACAAAAAAATATATTTAGGCTAGTCTGAGAGCGAACTTTGGAGTTAGTTCATCTAATCATCATAAAGTTTTATTAAATTATATAATTTATGTGATATTAGACACCTGGATATTTTTCAAAGAAGAATAAAAATCCAGATGTCCAACATTCTCACCTTCAAAAATATTGGGGAGGGAGAATATCATTGTAAAAAGAGTTCCTGTATTCTGTTAATAATAATCCTAGTTGCTAGAGATTTGATAGAGTACTCATCACCTCTCTTAAAGGTGTTTATAAGTGGCCCTTTTGTAAAAATAAATTTTCACCTTTAGGGGGTAATGCGATTATGGCAATACAGAACTAAATATAAATTTAGAAGGAGTAAAAGTTGTCTTATTTTTAGCAGCTTAGCTCTCCATGATAACTGTTCTTTCCTAGTTAGGCATAGTATCTGATTGAAGTTAAATGATGGTTGATCCAAGCACTTTATAGCCTTAGTTTGGTCTTCAGCCTTAGCAGAGAAGGCATATTTAGCTAATAGGGCTGGTGATTTGGTTCCTGATTATATAACACTTGGAATAGTGACATATTCAGTATTTGATGACAACTAATATGATACGCCATGAGAGCACTAGCAAGTATTGATCCAGTGTAGAAGATCTGAAGGAAATTTGCATATAATTTAAATCAGGGTCCCAATAGCATGTTTTATGGTACCATTAATAGAAGGGTTGTATGATGCACAAAAGAGTTGTTAAGTACCCTTAAATGTAGTTAGAATCTTTACAACTCTATAAGCAATTTTTTCCATTATCACAGAGGTGAATCTGGAAACAAACATGTTAAGTAAAAATATGATGTAAGAATGTTGCAGTGGCTTTAGAAGTTTGAGCTAAAATAACATCCTTGACCCACTTAATAAATGATCAATTCCTGAAAGCAAGTATTGGTTTACGCTGGTGGTTTGATGTAGTTGACTTACCACATCTAAGCTGATATTTTGAAAAGGTTGTTGGGGGTAATAGTTGATAAAGATAGTTTGATTGGTAATTATATTGCTTTTTATATGGTAACAAGCGTCTATAACTTTAAGATTAGACTCCATGATCACTTCCAAATAACAACAATATATAATTTATTCATATATTTTTCAAACTTCTTCATGACCAAGGGTAGCGCAGGCACCCATAATTACAGGTAATAGTTCAGAAGGCTTGATCTAGGGTAATCATTTTATGCCTACTTTCTTTTATAATTTCCACCTTAACCTTGATGTTTCAGAAGTGCCATAGTTGAGTCATCTTCATGAGATCATCCTTGTCATCCTAGGCGTTTGGAATCATAAGGAGGTGGTGCAATCTTTGCCTTGCTATTGTCTGGGTGAAAGATAGGCAGGCAAGTTAGTCCATCTACATTCATATGTTGAGCTCCAGCGCAATGTTCAATTTATATATTGTAACGTTGGAGCTTTAAAGCCCACTGAGCCAATCTTCCAGTGAAATTTTTATGCTTTGTTATCACTTTAAGGAGGCGTGATAAGTAACAACAGTAGTAGTAGTTTCATATAGAAAAGGCAGATAGTGTTCCAATGCAAGTAGAAAGGCAAGGCAATCCAATTTAGTGACACTATAGTTGCGTTCTGCCTTAGAAAGAATTTTGCTAAAATATGGAACAGGGTGGTCAATAACATATAATCAAAAGAGTAATAATACCAACAGCATAATTGGAGGCATCAGTATAGAGTTTAAAAGGTTGTTAATAATCTGGGTGTTGTAGGATAGGTCATTGTTTTAATACCTATTTCAGAGTCTCAAGAGCTTTTTTTGTTTTAAACCAAAAAGAAAAAGTGTTTTTAGTTGGTAATCAGATGAGAGGCTCACTGGATTGAAAAACTTTAGTATAAATTGATGGTAATATCCCATTATGCCTACTAAATACCTTCATGTTCAGAAGTTTTATGAGTCAGGAATATTTGATATGACGTCACCCTTATTTTGTAGAGGTTGAGTTCCTTCTAAAGAGATAGCATGCTGTTGGGATTTTTGCCCACCTTTCCAGCTGTCTAGATTACCATAGTTTTTTAGGGATAAATCCCTATAGCGAGTGATTTGGATATCAAATGACTTCAATTTCAGGTTAATACTGTTCAAGGGAATTTAGGCAATTCGCCTAGTTTAGATCTGATGGGGATTGATATGGGTGAATGCTTAAGATCTCATAGGAAGAGTTGCCAATGAAATGGGGGCATAGGGTAGTTGATTGATGATTAACTATCAGGAGTACTGTTTGGAATCAGTTGAGCTTCATTACCAACTGATTTTGAATTTAGGGATCAAGTTGCGAGGCAAGTGATGCCACCTGCAACTAGAAAATCGATCAGTTGGTTCACAACCTGCCATAATGGGTAAAAAGTCCCATTATCTAAGAAGGTTGCTCACCAAATATAATTTTTATTTGCTGGGATTAGGAGGAAATTGTTAGGGACTCATTTTCTGACCCTTTATGTTTTAGGCCTTGATGATGTCTAATGATTAAATTTTAACCAGGATTGGGAATACCATTAATGATGAGACGATGAAGGGTAATTCTATGGTAACAACTACCATTTCATGGCTGAGTCACCAACTGAGAGTTGGGCACGGAATCCCTCTATAAATTCCCCTGATAATTCACAATAAAAACCAGACTTTTATCAGAATTCATTATTAGTTTTAGTTCTATTCATCTTTAAGAAATTATTGCTTTGTGCTTTAATTGGGGACTCTATAGAAGAATAAAGAGTAAGGATTGAGGATCCTTAATAAAAGAAGCTGAGCTGAGATAGGAATTGCTGCTGACTTAATGTCACCAAAGAAGAGGCTATAAACTCTGATCTGAGCGTGTATCAAGTTAGGCGGTATAAGGGTATAAAACCCTACTGAAGACATCTAGAGTATTTTGAGGAGGAATATTAGTTGAGCGTAGGACCAAAAAACTGGTTATCTATTTAACTATGGATAATAGTCTTCATACTATCAATTGTATATCATATATCATCAGACAACGTGAAGAGCGCATAAACTGAACCTGTGCAATTATTAATTAGGGTTAATATTATAAATGAGCACTGAAGCCCCTATATTTTTAACCATTGGTGCTCACTACAAGGGGATGTAATTGAGTAGGATTAATTAGTACCAGATGTCATAAAAGATGAAGTAAGAAGACTCTGGATGAAGTAAGAAGACTCTGGATGGAGTTGGCAACCATCAACAAGAACGCCATTAATTATACAGATCATTGAGAATTTGCTGCCTTGGAGGAAAGAGTTACCAAAGCCAAGGAAAAGTAAAATATGTCTCAGATTTTGGCAATGAGTTACTAGGGAAAGTAACTTCATAAAATGAAAAATGAAGGAGATCTAGTTTGAGAAAATTTATTCTTGAAAATGGAACGTGATTTAGACTGCATTCAATTACAGGCATTTAGCACAGATATAGAGCAGCTGATGAAACAAGTCAAAGAGTTAAGGACTCATAAGTGTGCACTGAGACCTATGTGGCGACTGATGACAAATAAAGGACCCCAAGAACTCCAGTTGGGAAGTCAACTATTCCATGAAATATGCTAACCGCATTCACAGCCATTTTAGAGATGAATTCTAGAATCTCACCTCGAGTTAGTCAAGTAGACAAACCAAGAATGGTGGCTAGAAAAACTTTGGGGGAAATATAAAAGGGTGCTGAAATTACCTACATTCCATCAGGATAATGCCCCTGAATTTTTCTGATTATTTGACATGACAATGTTTGGGTATGGCAATCATCAAAAGGCTTTGATGGTGATAAACTGTTTGGACACAGATTGCCAGAACCAGTGTTATCTATACTAGAAGGGGACATCTAATAATATACAGAGGCCAAGGCGGCCATCATGAAAGAATTTGGAAGTTTCATGCATATGTCAAAGCATAAACAGGAATTCATGGGAATCCAATTCCAGAAGGACGGATCCTTAACAGGTTGACTGATCATTTCTACCAAGATTGCAGATTTTGGTCAGAGCAAAAGCTCTGGATAATATTGACACATGAATTGTGCTACAAGTGGTCTTTGGCCCTATCGCAAGTACATCAAATGATGTCTTCTGTGTTCACAATGGAGATTATTACCTTGCAGATGGTGGATCATTTGAAAATATCAGGAGCTACATTCAATGCTCTGAATAAAATCATATACAGAGTACAATACAAAATTTGAATCCTACAAAAAGGGCTGAGAGTGCTAAGGAGTCTAATAATTGAACTGTGACAGGAAATAAGCCTGGTGAGTTTAATAAGATTGATAAGAAAGAAAAAGCTGTTATTAGTGCGGAGGAAGAGGACACTTTGCTGTTCAATGCAAGAAGCTAAAGGAACAGATCAATGTGGTCCAATCAAAAGAGTACAAACTTGAACAGGAGTTGGGAAAAGGGCCTGAAGCCTAGATGGGAAACAGTTTAAAGCTGCGGAAAAACCTGTTCCACCTGATATTATGCATAAAGAAATTGACTTTAGTGATCTGTTTGTCAATGATACGTGAAGGATCAATTATATCAAATAGTAAATTTGGATGTGAATGCAGAAACCAGGTCTATGGATAAGGGGATCAGCCCCAAAATAATTAAGGAAGTTGCTTGACCATATGTGCAACAACTGGCAGACAAGATTTAAGCTACAGAGGTTCCAGAAGAATTGACCAAGGTCAAATTAGATAATTGAAAACCTGTCTATCCCCCTTAGCGTGATCAAGGAATCATTTCCTGATCTATCAGCGCAAATTATTACACCCTCAATTCAGCAAATAATGCCACTATACACTCAGTAAATACAATTTTACAATACTCTGAGTTTACATATATAGATATACTGGTTGATCAAATATAAGCGTGGGCGATAGTTGACAGTGGAGCGCCTATCAGTATTGTCTTGACCAATCTTGCAAAGAAGATGAGTTTCTCACCAAATTTCGATCACAAGAAAAAATATGGGAGAGCTAGGATGAATACCACCATCTCCTGTGGAGTGTATAGTGCTTTTTCACTTTGATTTAGATCTTTAGTGGTATCCACCCTGCAATAGTTTTGGCCAACCAAAATTATGTTATTCTGATTGAGATGGAGTTTTTATGGAATTACAGAGTTAAATGTAACTTTGAAGATGATATATTGACCATATTGAAGCAGATGTTACTATTAGTTTATCAGAAAGATGGGGAAGCTCCACTGACGAGGAAAAATAACTTCAACAATCTGATCTACAATGACGGCATTGTCCCAGTTTATTACCAATTAATTATCCAAAAGTGACGAAAAATGCTGATGGAAATCCTAGAGAACCGAGGAATTCCACTGAGGTTCAAGAATGAGAAGACCATACCGCCAGTATCGCAGATGATAGTCAACATGGGGTTGACATTGGAAATACCTAAGCTTCTGCATGGAGAGGTTGAAAGCCCCTGGAAGAAGTCTAAAGTAATGCTCTGGGTGGCTCCTGGAATAATTATGCCAGGTCATGAGAAATTTGAGTTCTTCTGGAAAATTTTAGTGAATTTCTGATGAAGATTGAGAAGAATCAGATCATCACGTTTGTTCATCTAATCCCAATGGCTAACTGAGGAAGTTCCACGATTTAGTGACCCTCAATGAGATGGATTACTGGAAGGGGTGACCAAAAGTATTAATCTATTGAATAATTGAGAGCAACTCACTGATCTGACCGACAGACAGCAGGGGGAGGTTCTTGAATTATTTGACAAGTATCAGGAAGTATTTTCTCAGGATGACCATAATTTGGGATGCACAAGGAATGTGATCCAAAAAGTTGACACCTGGGAAAATTTGCTGATAAGAATGAGACTGATTCAATGGTTGAAAAGGCAGCTGAATTAGTAGTGGAGGAAGAAATCAGTAAACTAGTGAAGCCTGGGCTTCTAGTTCCGTTGTTGAGTCCTTGAGCAAGACCTATCCTTATTGTGAAGAAGAAAGATGGCTCTAATTGGGTGGGTGATTGCTTATCAGAAGCTGAATAAGATTATGAAGAAGGATTCATATCCATCACTTTGAATCAATGATGTGCTAGATCGTTTGGGAGAAGTGAAGTATTTCTCCACAATGAATCTAATATCTGGATATTGAAAAATAAATTTGCTAATGGAAGACCAAGAGAAATGCGCTATCACCGCACAGAGGCTGTATAAATTAACGAGGAGCCTTAAGGTCTATGCAATGTGCCTGCGATGTTCCAGAGGGCCATGGATGTTATACTGAGCGATTTGAAGTTGCTGAGCATCCTGATGTACTTGGACGATATTAATGTGTTCAGTAAGACATTCAATGACCATTTACTCCACTTTTAAAAAGTTTTAAGTGACTATCCGCGGCTAACCTGAAGATTAAGCTGAGGAAGTGCCACTTTTTCAAGAAAGAGTTGGAATATGTGGGATTTGTAAAATCTAGTGGACTGCAGCCGCAAGCACAGAAAATTTAAGCTATAGAGCGAATGGTTGTACTAAAGAGTGTCTGAGATATCCAAGTGTTCCTTGGATTGATTGGATACTATCAAAGATTCATTCAGGATTTTGCAAGATTTGCCAAGCCACTCTTTTATTTTCTGAAGGATCTGGAACAATGATTCATTTGGAGTGAAGAGGCCCAGAGTTCTTTTGATGAATTACACCAGCATTTAATAGATTCTCTAATAGTGAATATATCCAAATTTTGATTAAGAATTTGTAATAAAGACTGATGCTCTGTTAATGGCAATTAGTGCCATCCTGAGTCAAGTGAATGAACTCGGGGACAAATATCTGGTAGCATATAAGCTGGACACTCCCAGAAGCTGAGAGAAGTTACACCAAGACTGAGCGTGTATACCTTGCGGTCATTAACGCCTACAAACAGTTATAATTGTAAATTCACTAACTGCACTTCAAAGTGGTGATGGACCACTTCTTATTATGTTGGCTACACAATTTAAGAGAACCAAAAGGATGATTGGCCTAAAGGGCATTAAAGCTACAGGCTTACAATTATGAGATAGTCCACTGAGATAGAGCTTCTCATCAGTTTGAAGATGGATTATTGAGGTTACCAATGGTCCAAGTGGTATACCAGCAAGCATATGAGATATACCAGAGAATAGTTGAAGGAAAAATTGGGAATGAGCCCCAAGAAATCTAAGGTGCACTTTGGAAAGCGATAGAAAAATTGAGACCATGAATGAATAAGTTAAGATAATTGATGAAAAATGATTACTATTCAAAAAACTATTAGAACAAGTGGCTATCATTCAAGCTGCTCATAAGGTTGTCAGGCATGGGCCCAAAGAAGATGATGATCACATTTGCCAGTATTATTACTGGGAGTCCATCAACTAAAATGTAGCAAATTATATGGCTTGTTGTGTGGAGTACCAGATGAACAAGCCGCACAAGAACACAAAATGATACTAACTAATCTGCCCTGGATTTTCCTGGCATACAGTGTCCATTGATGTGATAGGACTATTGTCCATGAGTACTTGGGAGTCAAATATACCATAGTTTTGATTGATCATTTGATGAGATGGGTCAAAAAAAAGGCCCTAGCAAAAGTAGACGCTACAAGCACTGCAAGGTATATTTTGGATCAAGTAGTATATTGCCATGGATGCCTGCAGGTCTTGTTAAGCGATAATGGAATGAATTCCATGCCTCATATGATCTCATAATTGAATGAAATAATGGGGATCCAAGAAGTTGTGTCTGTACCCTACCAGCAAAAGATTAACGGACTTATAGAGCAGGTCAATGGAACGCTGGACATGACGCTGAGGAAGCTGGTCAAAGGGAGAACTTCCACATGAGGAACATACCTTAGTTTGGCGATGTTCATGTACAACATAAGTAATAATCTGGTGATAGAAGAAACGCCTTTTGAGTTACTGTATGGAAGTAAGGTTGCGTTGCCACCAAATTTATATTTGGTGGTTGAACCATCATCAGGGATGAGTGCGGCCACTACCTGATCCAATTGTCAAATTCCGATTGAGATGCAATTGCAAGCATTCAATATGATATTGAAGATTAGGACCAAGGAAAAATGATGGATGATAAAAAACTGACCAGCCTTATAAGAATACCAAATAGGTGAAAAATTGTATATTATAGTATGCATGGTTTTGGGAGAAGAAACAAATAAGATGCGTTGTGGTCAGGTCTGTTCAAGATTATCATCAAGGTGGCGACAGAAACCTATTCCATATAGAGTCTCATGGATGAAAGGGTTGTGAATAAAGTCCACGCTAAATATTTAAGGCAGTGGATCAAAGAAAAATAACAAAAAGAGTGTTCCCAAAGGTCCGCTGAGCTATCAAGATGGATATGTCCTGATGATTTGGTTAAGTACAAAAAAAGGACCGCTGAACCAAACTAGATGGCTAAGTCTCAAAAAATAAGACCTCTGAACCATCAAAACTGGTAGGTTTAAGTATACCTCAGAACCAGTTTGGAGAATGAATAAAAGAAAGACGGACCGCTGAATTGAGTGAAGTTCATGTCCCATATGATGAAAAAAGAAGTAAAATAAAAGATTGATAAAAGTATTTTGGGAGAAATATTGTAAAGGCACTGAAAAAGATATTTAAAATAACTTTTTATTGGGTATCCTTGACTCAGGGAAGATTCTTCTAATGTAACCTCTTGGGGAAGGGAGGATGTATCGCAGTAGTAGTAAATAAACCAATGAAATCTATGTAAAATCAGATGTTAGAGTGAACTAGACCTACTCAAAGTCAAGTTTATTGAGCAGAGGCTAATCCCTATGAGAACGCAACTAGAAAAAAGATATGGAAATATTGTTACTTGCCAAACGCAATTACCCAGATTGGGAAGGGAAGCAACAGAACAAGAAGAGGCATTCGCTGAATAACCCTGAGTAATCCCAATATGGCACTGGAGCCATAAGATTGGTCTTGAGCGCTTGCTGACAGGCTTTATCAAGAACATTGGAAATATGGGCCAGCATTGAGCAAGGGATATTTGGTGGGGTTGCCAAATCATGCCCCTACTAAAGCCATCAGGGGAAGTTACCAATGGGATGTGCTAGAAATGAGATAGTAATGAAGGGAGCAAATGGCATCCTGCAGACAATTACTATGAGCTTCTTTGGAAGTGAAAGCAGAATGAGCGATGGAAGCTGGGAGAGACTGGAAGCTTCATAGCCCAACTTCAAAGAACTTGGCCAGCAAAACAAAGAGCATAAGCTGCAACGTCTCAATATTAGATGTTTTTGGAGATTGGAGGGGTTCAGAGCTATGGATAGAGCCTCAGTTACTTAAGCTCTGAATTATGCAGAGAGGAGTTTAAAGTGCTAATGGTTTTCAATAGCTAGTTCAGTTGAAAGAACAGCTGGTATGTAAAACTGGCCAAATCAGAAAAGGAACTCTGAAAGTAAATAAGATCCTGCAAGGAATGATTGATCAAGTGTGGAGGGCATTGCTTCAGGAGGCTGACAATGATTGTAGGAGTATCTGAAAATGGAGTTGAATTCAGGAGGGTTTTAAAATCTAATTTGGGAATTGATAACAGAGAATGGATTGGTCACGAGTTGTTTGAGACAATTGCTAACTTGGTTTTGTTGGGTTGAATACCGTTTTCAGTAATTCCATGGAAGGACAGGTTATGGGAACTTGACTAGAAGTATGAGTCCTAGGGGGACCATAGAAGAGGTTCCATTGTGCAGATCGACCATCAGTTGAAAGAGGCGAGCATCTTTGTCAGACATGCTGCCCAGCAGTTGCTGGTACCAAGATTCCAAATTTGATATATGAGCTGGATGAGAAGGGGGATGTCAGACTTTTATAATAGTCATCGTTTTGCACTTCAAAATCGATTAAGCACTAATTTTGGAGGAATTAATCTCAAATTTAATTAAATAAATTCTTCATAAAAGCATTAAGAATGATATGAGATAAGAAGTTATTACAAGAAAATAACAAGAGTGAATATAAATGAGCATTCTTAATTATGCCATGAAACAAACATGAATGGCAAGAACCTCCTGTTGAGGATGAGGAGGAAGATCAGGAAATTGATGACGCCAGACCAAAAATTCTGAATATGAGAGCAGGTAAGATGCTCTTATGGGGGGAAAACTGGATCCTGAGATCAATATCATCACAAGTAAATCAATCAGCCCATCATGACAGAGGGTCATGGGGACTGCACTCTGAGTAGACAGTAGCAAGGAGGAAGAGGAAGAGAACCACATGCTGAAGGTTGTCCTGTGCAGCGTTGAGTGCAGATTGACTGTGCTGCACTAGAACTCAAGAAGTATTCAACCTGGTGTCTGAGGAAGTATTCTTCTGTCCCAAACTTATTCTTGCTGGAAATATAGGTGTCAGGATTTTAACCAGATGAATTCACCCAATAGTATCTGAATTAGGGGTTTCAGTTAGTCAGACATAATTGCCAGCTAATCGCTGAGTTCAATACTATCTAATGTTGTATATTTTTGATTGAGTTTAGGTTTTACAGAAGCTGAGTTCGTTGCTGAAATGCCATCTGAAGATCATTGTGGGAGTTTCCAGCGGAAAGCTGATGAATCCATTATGAATCATCCAAAATGGTTCCATCATTTAATTCAGAGCACTGGCGACTCATGACAAGGATGCTCAAAGTCTTATTTATATAAAAATTTATATAAGATTGACTCTAACTTATGCTGAGGATAGATTGACCTAATTTAATATTTTATGATCAGATGAGCAGATCTAAGAGGGAATCACTATGAACTATGAATGAAAAGTTTACGATCTGATAGAGGTTTGAATTCAAGAGGCTGATGGGTTTTCTGGTAGTTGATTGGCCAAAGAGCACTTGGGCACAATAGCCCTTGAAAGTAGTATAAATAGTCATTCATTCCCTCCTAATAAACATCTCCCATTTGACATCTTTCCTGTTTGTTTAAAGTAGCTTGGTGCAACTAGAGTGGGGAAGGTGGTATAGAAGATCCTTAATAGGCACAGGCGATCACGCCTGGAGTGGCCAGCGCTGCCTGCTCCCGTATCTCCTCTCTATGAGGAACCAGCGGGAACCTGGCCAACTGGCTATCAGTGGATGAGCTGCATAGCCACAACCCTATTGGGGTGCAGAACGGGAGGTGCCATAGCCACCCAAGAAGGGATGGACTTGCTGGGGCATGCCCAGATGGGTTGGTGAAGGGTCACAAGGGTGGGGCAGCGTGGAAGTGTCTGAGCCGCCCAGGAAGGGTGCAGGACTTGCTGGGGCACACGCTGAGGACGCCTGGGGCTAAAGGCAAAGCCGTTGGTGTTTTTCTGGTAGGTGGGACGCAGGACTTATAGGGGTTGGTACGCCAATGAAGGCGAAATAGCAAAGGGCCACCAGTCTTCATACTGGTTGGCCTGGCACACTAGCGAAGCCTAGGGTCAATTTCGTGACAATAGGCAAGGGGGGATGTGTTGGGATTTTTGCTCACCTTTCCAGCCATCTAGATTACCATGGATCGTTAGGGAATAATTCCCTATAGCAAGGGAATTAAATATTGGTTGACCCCAATTTTGGGCTAATAATGTTTGGGTGATTTTAGTAAATTCGCCTGGTTTGAATCCATAAGGGATCAATATCAAAAAATGCTCAAAATCTCGTTGGACATAGTTGCCAATGAAATGAGGGCATATGATAGTTGTTTGATGATTAACTATCAGGTGTACTTATTGGTATTGATCAGGTTTCATCACTGACCAATTGGGAATTTAAGATGCAAGTTGAGAGGTGAATGATGCCACCTGCAACTAGAAACTCGATCAGTTGGTTCACAACCTGCCATAATGGGTAAAAAGTCCCATTATCTAAGCAGGATGCTCACCAAATATGATTGGTTTTCTGGGATCAGGAGAAAAACTTTAGGGACACATTTTATGACTCTTTCTGTTATAGGTCTTGATAATGTCCAATGATTGAATTTTAACCAGGATTGGGAAGACCATTGCTGATGAGACGATGAAAGGTAATTCTATGGCAACGACTAGCATTTTATGGTTGAGGCACCAACTGAGAGTTGGGCACGGAATCCCTCCATAAATTCCCTTGATAATTCACAATAAAAACCAGACTTTTAGTATAGTTTATTATTAGTTTTAGTTCTATTCATCTTCAAGAAATTATTGCTGTGTGCTTTAATTGGGGACTCTATAGAAGGATAAAGAGTAAGGATTGAGGATCCTTAAAAGAGAAGATGAGTTGGTATGTGAATTGCTGCTGACTTAATGTCACCAGAGAAGAAGTCATAAACTAGGATCTGAGCGTGTATCAAGTTAGGCGGTGTAAGGGTATAAATCCCTACTGACGGCACCTAGAGTATTTTGAGGAGGTATACCAGTTGAGCATTGAACCAAAAACTGGTTATTTATTCAACTTCAGATAATAGTCTTCATACTATTATCAATCATATATCATATATCTTCAGACAACTCAAAGAGTGCACAAACTGATCCTGTGAAGTTATCATATAGGGGTTAATATCATGAATGAGTAGCAAAGTTCCTTGTAAGTCACAGGGAACATCCCCTGGGCGTTGATTGGGCCATTTTCCCATTCCTGAGTAAGAAGTTATTGAAGAGGGTGGCTGTACCCCTTTTTACTCAGGGCGGGCTCGCCCATGTGGTAGATGAGTTCTGGGTAACAACCCTTCCACTTTGGATTTCTCCCCCAGTGCCCACACTCACCTCAGCAGAACAAATACAGTTAATCATGGAAATATGCATTGAAATCACTGTAATAAAACCAATCAGTCCAAAATCAAGTGGGAATCAGCCAATGTTCAGATTCCATGTGTCAAACAGGGGTAAAGGCTGATTCATCAACTGAAATTGCCAATGGTTTCGATTTAGCTACCACTAGGATCAAAAAAATTAACCCCCTCTAAAAATCGTCAGGGATCATACCTGATGGGCAGGTGATAGCATCATACATAATTGACAAGGGTTCGAAGCTCCCTTCTGGCAAATTGGGTGTTGCAGCTGATGCAGAGCTTTTGACTAAACAAATAGCCCAGCGACTGGGCATGGGTGGGTTGGGCATCCCAAACCCATTCCCAACCAATTGGGACCGCCCCTACATGGGGGTGGCCTTGGGGGATTCCTGCTGCTCGTCAGGCCAAATGATGTCACACTAACCATTGGAAATGTAGCCAAGGCTCAGTTTGGATGTTTGAGGTTGAACTGACAGTGACTCGGCATGCTGCTAAATTCTTTGATGTCAGTTCCCAGTGAACTTATCCGCCCCATTCCTGAATAATTTTCTGGTTAGGTTGAAATTGAGGGTCTCAATTCCAGCTTGTCCCCAAATAAATTGACTATTATTTAATCAGTTGCATGGCACTGAGAAAATTGTTGGTCAATTTTCTTCATTTTACTTTGCAATAAAATTTTGCCTTAAAAACCAAAAATATTGATTTTCTTGATTCCCTTCTGGCCACATTCCCGATGACTTTTCCCTGGTGGCCTGTCAGTCCATATACTGGATGAGCTCTACCCGTACTCCTGGTCACTATGGCCCCTACCGTCATAGACTGTATTCAGCGAGCTAGATACTTCTGGCCATTTAACCCTGTCGTTATGAACCTTTTTCAACAATATACTGGGTTCTTGTGGCCTTACATCCACCATCTTCAAGCAAGGATCCACCCCCTTGTCACCCCAGTTGAGTTAACCCCATATACTGGTGATCTTGTTGAAACCATACCTGTGGTTCCACCCCTGCAGCAAGACCTCCAGGGTCTGGGGCGGCCTCAATTTGGTTCATTATCAGGATGATATTCACTATTGTCTTACACCAATGATTCATTGTTTCCCAATGCCCAGCTCTATACAACGTCGTTTGGGCAGCAATGCCTCTGCCATTCTGGCTTGCTTTTTGGGTGCTTACACATCCTGACTGGCAGGCCGGTCTAAACTTCTTCTGCCGTTTCCATGACACTCCTAGATTTTAAAACATGCCCAAGAAAATCCAGTTTTTTTTGTGGTTGAATTTGGGTTTTGACCAACCAAAAGATATTGACTTCAGCCATAATACCTTTAACGCCCTATAGACACCATCTTTACCCTCATTCTAATTATCTGTGTTCCTCATCAGATCAATTTGCATTAATCTGCCATTAGATATTTCACTAGCATTTTCTCCCATCCAAATTGTATTATTTATTTATCTACTATATGGTATTGACTTCCAGCAGATCAGCTCCTATCTGCTCATTGACTGGATGCCCAGTTCCCTAACCAGTTCTGTTACTGTCAGTTGAATTAGAAAATGATACTCCAAACATGTTTTAAATAGCTCTATTGTTCAAATCATATAAATTTTGAGCAATGTTGGACAGACAACTGTCAGGTTTCAGAAGTGTTTATCCACAGCCAATTAGTGGACCATAAGTATGAAATGCTAGTTTATTCAGGAGCTACAATGAAGGATGACTCACCAGAGGCCAGTGTATAAATTTGAAAGGGCCTGATACTGGATTTGGAAGAGCGTTGCAGCTCAAATTATGGTATTCAACTCTTCCTGAAGTAATGCTGGTTTTTATTCTGCTGGATCTCCAACACTGGAAGTACCCAATGATATTGCATATGTTTGGAGATTTATTTTAGATATACTGGTTTTCCTCATGCCAGGTCCCCAACACTATAAAGTAAAAAACGAGATTACCCCAGATTTGATGCATTTTACTTAAAAATTTTTAATTCTTCATGACTTGAAGTTTATTTTAAGGTATACTGAATTCATACAGTTATATCTGTTTGAGTTCCTATTATACCAATGCACATCTCTTCAAGTTGCAACATATATATTGAAAATTTGGTGCTCACTACAGGGAGTGCATGTCATGTACACATGACATAATAGTGGGGATCAACCCCAAAGATAAGGATGGGCGCCTGGAGGCCCAAAAGGTGAAGCTACAGGGCCTCCCAGAGCTGAAGCACACCCTAGACCAGCGCTGGGTAAGGGCAAAATATGCCCAGGTTGGTCCAAGTGGGGTGCCGAGTGCCTAGCCCCTGACGTCAGGCCAAGCGTTAAAACAAACTATCTACCAAATAAAGGCGGATGGTTCAGTTTGGTTAGTTGATGAATGGGGATTCAAAACCCATTCCACCTACAAAATAATGCACTCAGGTCAAATCCAACTTCAGTCAATCACTCAAGTGAAGTCAGTTTTGGCCTATACATTAACTCAGATGGCAGTATTGCCCTATTGGTGAGTTGCTGCTTGGGCCCACTGTGGCATAACCTCAATTTCCCCATCTGAGCTTAAATACATTTTCCTCAACCAACATTCCTTGTTGGTCAGCTTCCCCAATAAACCTTGTCCCCATTATACCATTTTACATTATGTAATTTTTAAACAATCCTGTGCGCAAACCTCTTCAAGGAGGTCTCACACTCCATTAACCTGGCCATTCTCAACACAATCTGATTCTCACCTCACGCACTGTTGGTCCACCCAGGTACCCTCCAACCTGGGTCGTCTACCCCTTCTCCCCATGTGCACCGCGGCGCTTTTGGCTGGCTAATTCTAGAACTTCTTTGCATATATTATTATTGCTCCAGCACCTTCCGCTGGGCAATAATTAATTTTATTCTAACGGCTAGTTCCCTGGCGTTGAGCTTGTGCACCGAGCACTGCCATGCTGGAAACTGGAGAGTTATAGACACTCTCCTAACATTAGTCAAACAACCTATTTTTCTTATGTGCACAAACTTATTCCGTGTGGAACTTTTCCAGAGTGGAAACAGTGGCCGTCAGCAATGGCCCCAGCTGTCATTAGCCACACCGCTGTTTCCTCTTTTCCCAAAGATTAAAGCAACTTGGCGTTAATATGGTATCCTCCAACTGGAGAGTATCCAGCCTTCATGTTCATACCTGGTGGATCCAGATGTTTTGAAATCTGAAAGTCATGATTCCCTGACTTTCCGCCAAATTTATTAAATTTCATTCTAATAAAAAAATTTTCCATCGCCAGCGCATTCAGATGATGCTGGCGGAATTGGCACAGATGGGCCTGGGGGTGTTGGCCTTGGATGTTATTGGGCAAACCATTGCGGCTCCAGGGATTGGGTCATTTGCGTCTAAAAACGCGTTTTATAATGAAACCTTGGACTCTATCTCTAAACCGTTTATTAATTCATATGGCCTGGATGAGGACCCTATTCCAGCGTATCAGATTACCCCTAAGAATCCACAGTTGACCTCTACCATGATCTGGCGCACTCAGGAGGTGGAGAAGGAACTTCATTTAAAATATAATCAAGTATATGCACCCGCAGAAGGCATGGTGGGGTATGTGGCCTCAGTATTAAGAGTGGCCAAGTATCCCACCCCTTTTTGATTCCAAAACAAATTCTGTTTGCATGCTTGAGCCAGATGATGAACTGTTTGGTGAAGTGTTGTCATTGTCTTCCATAAATAAAGACCATTCTGGGTATTTTCTACTGACTGCCACCCTCTCCTCTCCTTTAGGGAAGCTCGCCACTACTATTTTGGTGGATACTGGCGCCTCTGAAAACTATGTGGACCAGTACCTAGCCAATTACCTTGTATTGAGTTACTTGCCAGGTGATGTGGTTAAAGGAGGGGCGTCCCAAGGTATTCCAACTCTTAAGATCATTGAGATAGTGGACTATCAGGTTGGCAAGTACCACTTGTCTGATCTCTTCAGTGCGATCAAAAACCTCCTGCGTTCCCTATCATTTTGGGTGTGGAGTGGTGGCGGAAGTTTGACGTAAGAACTAATCTGAAGGAGAATACCTTGTCCCTCACCATGAAGAATGAGTCGCACATTTGTTGAGCCTTTGTCGGAAGAAAACGCCCCAGGTAAATTGCCCATTGGCCCCACCGTCTCCCTTGTCGCTTTGCCTCAATGCAGAAGTCCTCAGTGGAAATTCCTATACTTTTTGCTTGGAGGGTTTGGAATCCTCTTTTGATGCAGCATCTGCCAACGCACTCCCTGAGCACTCTGAGTTTGATTGTGACTTCAAGGTCACAGTGGATCTGGTGTGTATCTCTTCCCCTATTTACCCATTGACTATCTGGGAGGAGGAGGCGTTAGATATGTGGGTAAAAGAACAGTTAGCCAAGGGAGCGATTTTTCAGCGTACCTCCCATGTATGCTCCCCCCTACTCTTCGTGGAGAAGTCTAATGGTACCTTACGCCCCTGCGTAGACTATAGTAACCTAAACAACGTTACTGTACAAGACCTCAATCCCATCCCTTTGGTTTCTCAAATTGCACGCTATGTGGAGAAGGCGAAGGTCTTCTCCAAGATGGATTGCCTCAACGCGTTCAATCAGATCTGGATTAAAAAGGGACAAGAGTGGTTGACCACATTACATATCAGAAAAGGGATCTTCCAGTTTCAGGTCATGCCCTTCAGGCTTAAGAATGCCCCTGCTATCTTTCAACGTCTCATTGATGCAGCGTTGGGGGACCTGTTAGGGGTATGCGCGGTCGACTAAATGGATGATATCCTAGTCTTTTCCCCTGATCAGAGTCCCATGAAGTTCACCTTTGGCAAGTGGTGGAGCGGTTAAAGGCAGCAAGCCTTAAGTTGAAAAATATCAAAGTGTGAGTTCTTTAAGTCCCAGGTCACGTTTCTGGGCAACGTCATGTTCGACCAAGGACACATGATAACTCCAGACAAGGAGAAGGCGATTTGTGAGTGGCCTACCCCCACCTCAGCTAAGGAATTAAGGAGGTTTTTGGGGACGTGCACATTCCTCAGGAAGTTCACTCCCAATCTGTCTGAGATGGCGGCTCCCCTATACAGGGCTAGTGATTTTAAGGTGCTTAAGTGGTCCCCACACTTTGGAGGATGCTTTCCAAGCAGTGAACTGCACCCTGTTGTCCACGACTGTTCTTCGCCATTTTGACCCTTCAAAAGAGTTCATTGTGTCAACTGATGCGACAACTTTGTCATAGCGGCCGCCTTGTTACAAGTAGGTGAAGATGGGATAGAGCATCCGGTGGGATATTTTTCTAGGAAAATGCCTCTACCAGAGTTGAATTACGCCGATTATGATAAGGAGTTATTGGTAGTGGTGGAGGCGCTGACTTATTAGCGTCACCACTTGCATGGCTCATCCTAAACTTTCTGGGTATGTACAGACCACTGTGCCTTGCTGTACTACCGCGCTCCTCATGTCTTAACCCCATGGCAGACCCATTGACATGAGACCCTTGCTCAATTCTCATTCATGTATGATTTCACCAATAGCAAGGATAATGGTTTGGCTGATTCTTTGAGCCGCAACCTTGTTTTAGCACCCAATCACAAGGAGGTGGAAGTTCACAACAACCAGGTGATGATTCCTCCAAGTAAACTTCTGCCTCAACGACCCTCTCCTCTGGCCAACGGGCCCGCGCTTGCACCTCTGGAAAACGCAGAGGAATATAGTATGTTCAGGAAGGTTGTCCTTTCTCAGCCGCTGACAGCAAAATATACTATGTTACTTGCTAAGTGCGAGTTGAATCAAGATGATCTCTCCAGGGGCTATTACATGAAGGATGAGATGGTGTGGTTCCAGGGGCGCCTATGGGTTCCTTCTGGCTCACTTCGCCTGTAAATCATCCGGAACCATCATGATGGACTTACCATTGGTCATCCTGGGAAAGCGAAGACATTAGAGTAAATACAGCGCACATACAACTGGAAAGGCTTGCCTGCTCAGGTGGGGTGGTACTGTAAGGAATGTTTAGTATGCAACCAAATGAAGCCAAAATTGTCAACCCTTAGCGGGGTTGTTGGTACTGTTCAGAAAGCTGAAGGGCCCTGGACTTTCCTATCTAGTGGACTTTATTATAAAACTACCTGTCTCAGATGGTTCTGATGCCATCATGGTGGTGGTGGACCAGTTTAAAAATCTCGACCACTTCATTCCGTGCAGAACTACAATAACCGGGGATGAGATGGCCAGGCTTTTCGTCATGCATGTGTTCACACTCCATGGAGTTCCCCAAGAGATTGTCAGCGACTGGGACCCCAGTTTACCTCTGTCTTTTGGGAAGAGTTTTGTAAGACTCTCCAGATTCGCCCTTGCCATTCAACTGCCTATCACCCACAATCAGATGGGCAGACTGAACGAGTGAACTAGTGCTTGGAGCAGTTCCTGTGGTGTTACACCGCCGCAGACCATTCCAATTGGGCTTCTCACCTACCAATGGCGAAGTTTAGCTACAATAATTCCTTGCACTCATCAATTGGTTGTTCCCCATTTTCGCCAGCCATGGCTTTAAACCCTCCTTTAACATAAAGCTAAGCTATGGGTCAAAAATTGAAGCGGTGGTGGACTTTTCCAAGACAATCAAGAAGGTCCACCAGGGGGTTTCCACAAGTTTGGAGGTGGCAATGCAGGTGTATAAGGAGAACGCTGATGGGAAGCGCTGAGTGGGTCCTTCATACAAGGAAGGGGATCTCGTGAAGCTTGATGCTCGTAACATCCCTATCAAGCAGCCTTTCAAGAATCTGGATCCTAAGAGGATTGGACCTTACCGCGTTGGTAGAAAGGTGGGCCATGCCTCATACCAGCTGGATCTTCCCCCTTCATTTTAGATCTTCTTGGTGTTTCATGAGAGCAAACTCACGTTGTTTGAGGGCCCCCCACCAGAGACTCCCAAGGCCTATCTCGTGGATGGGGCGCCTGAGTGGGAGGTGGAAGAGATAGTTGCCTCCCGCCGTGTTAAAAGAAGACTGGAGTACCTGATATCCTGGAAGGTCTTTGACGCTGCAGAGAACAGTTGGGTTCCAGTGCACGACTGTGTGCATGCCCAGTTTCTGATTGAAGCCTTCCATAAGCGTTTCCCTCAGGCTGCTGGATCCCAACCTAAACTGACCCGTCACTGCCATGAAGTTGGCCCTTGCCCACAAGAACTTTTCCCTGGTGCAAGCCCCTGGAGGGGGTTGAGCCCCATTAGGAGGAGAGGGTAATGTCATGTACACATGACATAATAGTGGGGATCAACCCCAAAGATAAGGCTGGGCACCTGGAGGCCCAATTGGTGAAGCTACAGGGCCTCCCAGAGCTGAAGCACACCTAGACCAGCGCTGGGTAAGGGCAAAATATGTCCAGGTTGGTCCTAGTGGGGTGCCGAGTGCCCAGCCCCTGACGTCAGGCCAAGCGTTAAAACAAACTATCTACAAAATAAAGGCGGATGGTTCAGTTTGGCTAGTTGATGAATGGGGATTCAAAAACCCATTCCACCTACAAAATAATGCACTCAGGTCAAATCCAACTTAAGTTGATCACTTGAGTGAAGTCAGTTTTGGCCAATACACTAACTCAGATGGCAGTATTGCCCTATTAGTGAGTTGCTGCTTGGGCCCACTGTGGCATAACCTCAATTTCCCCATCTGAGCTTAAATACATTTTCCTCAATTAACATTCCTTGTTGGTCAACTTCCCCAATAAACCTTGTCCCCATTATACCATTTTACATTATGTAATTTTTAACAATCCTGTGCGCAAACCTCTTCAAGGAGGTCTCACACTCCATTAACCTGGCCATTCTCAACACAATCCAATTCTCACCTCGCGCACTGTTGGTCCACCCAGGTACCCTCCAACCTGGGTCGTCTACCCCTTCTCCCCATGTGCACCGCGGCACTTTTGGCTGGTTAGCTCTAGCATTTCTTTTCATATATTATTATTGCTCCAGCACCTTCCGCTGGGCAATAATTAATTTTATTCTAACGGCTAGTTCCCTGGCGTTGAGCTTGTGCACCGAGCACTGCCACGCTGGAAACTGGAGAGTTATAGACACTCTCCTAACAGTGCACTATTGATAGAACCATCAACCTAGGAGAAGAAAGCATGAGCGATATGCTAGGGATTTGTGGGCTGTACATGAAGAGACACTTGACTGCGCCCAGATTTATGAGGACGTCAAGGAGGGCACAGTTAAACAGTTAATGCAATGATCAGAGGAGTGAGGATACAAGTAAGAAAGAAGAGCTTTTAGAGGGCACAGAATCGCATTATACATTTATACAAAAAGGAACTTGAGTCAATTACTGGGTATACCAGTGATGTTGCCCAATGTCTTTAATATGCAAATTATAGTGAGGAGGGAAAACAAAGGTTATACTCTGCATACACGGCCCAAAAGGAGGCTTGGCAGCCATTTTACAGAATGTTAGAGCAGCTCCAGGAGATGTGCCGCCAGAACTACTCCATAGCTTTTTTTAAAAAAGAAGATGATTAGCCTACTAGTTTAGGGTTACCCAGCAAGGGTACTATGCATTTGTCCACCAAAAACCCTGACTATAATCATCCAATTCTTACGGTGGAAAAAGAAAATAGCTGGGGAAAAATAAAAAAATGATATTGGCACTCCACTTGATCTTGGGATATTTGGTGCATTACAAAGACAATCCTGATCCTCCTAGGGATAGGGAATCTAATTGGAAGGAGTTATTTAAATTTAAAGATAAACCTTCTGATTCCAATTTACTGAACTATGTGGTGAACAAAGTTAACAATATGTCCTGAAGGATGAGATGTAGAGAGCTAACATCTCAAACCACCATCCTCAGCCTTATCATAGCATGGGGGAGCAAGCGTCCTATTACAATGACCATGTGTTATCAGGGCGAGTAAGTTTGATTGCATTGGGAGGGGGATGATTGAAAACACAAACGAGTATCAGCAGGGCGCCAAGATACCACCCGCCATCAACCAATGACCCTCCGTTGGTAAGATATATAGAGCTTTTCTTTCCCATTATTATCACTTTTAATAATAACACGATTCTACGCAATTTCTCTGAGATTGACAATCAACCTGGAATATGAGCAAATTTGTCCGCAACAACACCAGTTGGGCAAAAGTGGCCAGCGCAAAAGGCCCAAAGCCCTTCCAACCTGCCGGGGGAAAACGCCCCAGTGGAACATTGACACACCCACCCACCAAAAAGGGTGAGCACAACGCCACACCTGGAGTTTTGCAATTCCTGCAAAAAATGGGCGCATATACCAAAATTGAACACTCTCAACCCTTATCCTCCCTTGAACATGGCCTCAGAATCATGGTCAGCGATACTTCCCTCAAGTCATGGGAAAAAATGGGGAGGCCTTCTCCGCAACTTTCCCAAACACCATCTCAGTAAATTACAAAAATTTACACAGAGGATGGGTGGACGTCAGGTTCATGTCCGCGGAAGAAGTGGCAGAAGCAGCAAAAATTAAATTTTTTATAAAAACCAACAATGAAGACAGAATTATCTGCACGGTGCGCACATGATGGAATGAGGCAAATGACCTCTTCATCATATTTGACTGACTTCTGAGCACCATGCACCGTGATGTCCTTGTGGATGAACTCCATGGGGGCCTCAAAGGCTATGGAGTAATCAAACAATTTGAATTCAAAAAATTTCCCCTCCTGCCCCACCTGTGCACAGGAAAGGCAATTGCTATTATTGAACCCAACCAAGATGTGGCTGAGGACATCACCCTAATTCCCCGCACAGTGACCATCAACCTCCCTGATGGCAGCGTATCCCGCCCCTTCCATATCACACCAGAGCACACCCCACCCATTTGCGAATTCTGCTCAGCAATAGGCCACAAGGACCATGCCTGCCCCATCAAATGTGGGATTGAAGCACCAGAATTCTGCGAAGACAATATGGATGAAACAAGCCCAACTTTTGGGAAAATTAAAGACTCTACTTTCGCCTTCTATTGGGGTGAAAGAGCTGATATCGCCTTGGTTGAGCCCATCTCATGCAAGGACTGATGTCATGCACAGACTGCCCGCAAGCAGGCCGCGAGTTCCGCTGAGACCCAAGCTTACACCACGATTTCCCCAGAACAGATTCAAGCGGATGCCATGGCAGCACAGCGGAACAACCAATCAGACCAAACACATAAAACCCAAAACAACCAAAATGAAGAAACTGTTGGACACAACCAATCAAACACACTCAACCAAGTGGGTGTAGATCCACATTGCACCACTGAAAATCCTCCCAACCAATCATATATGTTCAACGATGACATGGAAGACAACTTCAGCCAATCACAATGTGAGAACACCTATGCACAGGAACCAACCACCCTGACCCACAACTCCCACCCATCAAACTCACAGGTAAGTGGCAAAAAAAATTCTTCTGATGGGGCAAAAGCCAACACACGCCAAACCCAAAACATACGGAGTAATCCAAGCCAGAAAAAACTGAATAATGCCAGCTCCAAGATTGCCAATCAACACAATGATAACAATATGGCTAATTGACCTCACACTTGCAGTATGACTCGTGAGAAGGAACTGGGTGACCTCAGTGGGTCACCCCAGCGTTCCTGATGTGGGGACTACCACAATCAACATAGGGACGCTCAACATTGCAGGAGCCAAGGCCCCCACGTCCTGGGCCAAAAAAATGGCTTTCCTGAACAATATCCCCGTGGATATCTTGGCCATCCAAGAACCCCACTGTCCACCGGGGGAGGAGGAGTCATGGTCAACCATGCTCCTTCTGGCCAAATCCTTTTGGACATACCATTGTGGGATGGTAATTTGAACAAACTGTAACCCTCCAGTAAAAATCCAAAACACAGCATCTCACCTGGAGGGATGGCTACTCCTAGCGGACCTCAAATGGAATGGAGAAAATTTTGCCGTGGCATGTGTATATGCCCCAAATAATCTGAATGACCGCCAAAAATTCCTGTCTGATATCCTATCAATCCCATTCCCTGAGGCAACATTTTTGTGGGGGATTTCAACTGCTGGCTAAACACTAATACTGACCGCTGGCCCAAGTCTAGGGCTATACCCCGTGGCCACACGGAACTATGCATACTAAAGGCAACACTGGGCATATGTGACACCATCCCCAAACAAGCCCCCACCCTGGCCAACATGACAAGACCCCACCACAACAATAACCAGCTGGTTCTCAATGACCCGGATTGACCTGATGCTCGCCCCTATAGACTTCTGGCACCGAGTATCAAACTTTACAACAACAATTATCCCTTTCTCTGACCATTGGATGGTCTCAATAATGCTATCATCCTCAGAAAAATACAAAAAACCGCCCACCTGGCACAGAGTTCACCCGAGCACCATCCACCTTCTGGAACTTAAACTCTGGATTGAGATGGTGCTAACAACATGGCAAGAAAGACAATCACCTGATGGAAATTGTATCGCCAAATGGGAAACTTTCAAGGCTCGTGCAACTAAGAAAGCTTGCCACCTAAATTCCAGAAAAACAGCCGCGATGTCCGCGACAATCAACAAGGCTATCAGACAGCTTCAACACCTAGAAAATAATACACCTAGTGAGGGATACACCCCCAATGGGGCCGCCTGTGGTTTCAACTATCAACACAGGTAAACTCCCTATTTAGAAAACACCAGCATTACACCGAAATATGCTATAAATCAAAATACATTTTATCTGGAGAAACTCACACAGCCCAATTTTTCCGCCAATTTAAACTGATTTCAAAGTTGGCGACCTGCACACAGGTCCGCCGAATGGATGACACAATGGCATCCACAACATCGGAAATATCAGCTGAATTACACCGATTTTACACTGACCTGTACACGGCGGATTTCGCATCACCCAACAAAATTGAAAAATTTTTATCATCTGCCAATATCAATACCATAGCTGGCCAACCAGACCTGGCAGCACCCATAACAAAAGAAGAACTATGGGAGGTAATAAGATCAACCCCATGCAACAAGTGCCCTGGGCCTGATGGCCTCCCATATGAATTTTTCAAAAAATACTTTAAACATATCGCACCAATACTACTAGCAACTATGAACAAGTGCCTAGAAGACACATCCCTTCTACCTGGCGGCCAAGATGCATACGTGGTCACACTTTTCAAAAAAGGAGACCAAGCAGATCTGAACAACTGGCGCCCAATTGCTCTCACCAATACTGATACAAAAATACTAACAAAAATTTTAGCCAAACGTTTGGGTTACATCGCCCAGACAACCCTCTCACACCATCAATTTGGATTCATCCCAAACCGCTCAATTTGGGATAACATCCATACAATTGCCAATATCTGCCAAGCTAACCCCACAGGCGCCCTTGCTTTCCTGGACCAAAAGAAAGCATATGACCGAGTACACTGGGGATACCTAGAACAATGTCTGAAGGCCTTCAACCTAACACCCCGCTTTATAAACTGGGCGCTCCTCCTAACGCGCTCAGCCAAGTTTGCAATCAGAGGCCCAGGCTTCCTAACTGACACCATCACCCCCCAAAGAGGCCTCAAACAAGGTGACCCACTTAGCCCCCTATTATACAACTTCACCCTTGACCCCCTTCTCCGCATTGCAAACTCAAAGCTCACCGGAATCAGGTTGGAGGGACAACCACCAACCAAAATGCTCGCTTTCGCTGATGACTGCGTCGTTGGAGTCTCAGGCAATAGGGATGCCAGGACGATTGAGCGCATCATTCACCAATATGAATCAGTGAGTAATGCCATGCTGAACAAACAGAAAACAGAGGTAATTGTAATGGGCAAATTCAGCTCAAACTGGGCCCCACCCCCACACCACCACAGAAACCAACCAACCACACACCTAACCACACAACAAAGACCCAAGCCAATAAAACCACTGTGCTTACCCTTTGCACCCCACCCCGCCACTGACCCAGTCCGTCATCTGGGCATATGGCTAGAAGCTGGTGGATATGCTCTTGACACCATAGAAACCAACATATTGGACAACATCACAAAAAGAATGACATGTATGCGAAGGAATAAAGCCAGCCTAACCGGAAGAGTTGTATTAGCCAACTCCCTGATCCTATCAAAGCTATGGTTTGCTGCCCATGCGATCCCTTTCTCCGCCAACTTCACCGACGCAGTCTACAAGCTCCTGCAGAACTGGCTATGGTCGGGATACCGTGCACCTATCAGGCTGGAGACCATGTACGGCCCACGGAAGAAAGGAGGGATGGGGCTGCTCAACTTCATGGAAAGAGCAACGCAAATACTAGGCTCATGGATAGCCTCCACGACGTCACCCAACCCACCATCCTTCCACTGGGCTAAGGCAGCCCAAACAAATTTTGCAAGGGCACTACATCTGAGGTCCCCTTCCAACCCGAAGACCCTGATGAAGTACCTTGTAACACACCCAAATGCCACTGGACCACATAACACCAACGATATTTCAAACGTATCCTATACAACCTAAGACAAGGAAATTGGAGTTTCGCATATGCACAGCAATCTGAAGACACCCACCCTCAAACTGGATATGTGCAACTCCACAGAGGACAAACAGTATCTAATGCGCCCAACCCATTACCATCCTTCCCTCTGTCCAGGATCGACTACCTGGACCACCAAGACATCCCATATGATCTACAAACCCAAAAACAGGTGTGGAACATCGTCACCTGTCCCCTCCTATCCCCACAAGTGTGCTCTACAATGTGGCGATACATGCGCCGCACATACAGAACAGCTGACCGTACATTCTCAATGTTCAAGACATGCGCCATCTGTGGCGGACCCAACACACTAGCACACCGCCTAGAAGAATGCCCGCCATCTGCGCATATCTGGGCCAACGTGATGCACTTGTTTCAACAACCACCCACAACCAAATTCCGACTGTCCCGTGATATCATGGCACTCAACATGACCTCACCTATCCCCCAGACACTGAGGGCCCTAATTGTGTGCATTGCAATATGGTCTATTCACACAATTACCCTCGACGCATTCAATGGGGTCTTCCACAACCTTAACCAAACCATCGTCAGGTTCCACAACCATTTGGCTGACCACTTCCAAGCCTGGCTGTTCGGCTCACTCCAACACAAATGGAAGAAACGGATGGGAACATGGATTCCAATCTGGTTCCTCCGATATGACACTGAAAACCTCACAGTCTCCATAGGCGGTACACCCTACTAGCCAGGGTCGCCATACCACCCAAGGTCTAGTCACCCACCATCCGTGGCCCCAGCCACACCAAAGTGTGCCATGTCATATTCTGAGTTATCTTTAATTGCTTTGCTCTCTTTTCCCGCTTCTGTTTTCTCCGCCTCTTCTTTTCTCCTACATATCAGATGTGTCTGTCCCCTGGTCGGCCATCCTCATACAAATAATGATAATCTTGGTCAGGCGATGCATCTATATTGTGCAATGCCTTTGTAGCGAATTTTTTGATGGGGAAAAAGATATGTTGAATGTATCAAGTCAGATGAGACTCAAATCATTTAGATCAATCATCAGGAAATTTTTTGATTCTTACCCTTTTGTGGGTATGTCTTAATTCACTGCATCATGTGCCACCTAGTTTAACGTTCACCTAGGCATTTCAAATAATACTTCATTTTAATTAAGCAGGATCTCATCTTAGGATATTTTTAGCTCAGATTGGTCTAAAGAAATTTTCCTTATATCATTTTAAGCCTTACCAACTATCAAATTACCATTACTTTCTTTCCACTTGACATCATTTTTTAGCAATTTTGAAAAACATTTGAATTACCATCACCGCCTCACCACATCAATTACCCAATCTATGTCCTTGGATCCACCACCTGCTGTCACAATGTGGGGCAGCGGGGCTTCACCCACTAGCGTTTACCACCCAGCAGGCAAATGCATGTGGATTGGCTTGTCCAGTCTGCTAAATACATCTGGTCGCTATGTCCCTCCAAGGGACTCAGCACTCCACCTCGCATGACTCCAACCAACCTGCCTCCATCCCCTAGCCCTACCTTGATCTACTGTCTGCTTTTGCCTCTGAGTTGAGTATGGATATCTATTCCCATATGCTGACAAACTGTTAATTGAGTTGGCAACTGCCACCTTCACACTAGCAGGATTTATAGACTTCCACCCTTATAATGGCTATTTTGACAGGCTTTCCCACTGATGAGGACACGGCCGCTGCAGCAGCTACACCCTTAATATATAAAAACACCCTCATTTCCACCACCTGAACATGTCTACCAGATGATACCACATTTGTGGTAACCTTTGCAAACCTCCTCTCACACCTTCCCCCTCAAACATTGTATGAGGAGTTGATGTTGGGGCTGTCCACTTATGGCAAAAACCCCATCCTTCAATTAATTGTCTCAAGTGGTGCTGAGCGCCTCGCGGCACCTCAGGCAGTGGCCACTATTACCCCCACCAGCTGAAGATGGCCCAGCACATCCCACCGTGAGCCTACATCCCATTCGCACCTAACCATTTATTTTAGGCTTTCATTAACAACGGTCACACAATTTGTCCCCGCTGCCATGAGTTGGACCACACAAAAAACATGTCATTACAATTCAAACCCTGCAAACATGGCCAACTCCACCCATGAGGCCACACCAACAGCATCTGAGTAAGGTTTTTGGATGCCCTCACCCCTCAGGTTGAGCGCTCATTGAATCAGCAACAAAATTGAGCAACCCAAGTCCAAGCTGGCCAGATCCAAGCCGGACAATCTACACCCATGTCAACCAATTAGGAGTAGGTTTGGAACCATTTTCAATCCAAAAACTTCCCGCCCCAAAACTTACCCAACCACAGATACCTATTGCCAGATATTACCAAGTCAACCAAGACCCCTGAGACTTATTATATGAAGTGACTGAATCTGGTGAAATTGTCCCACCACCAGGTTATCCATTTGATTAAGAACCTTATCTGAATTCAGAATTTGATGCCCCAGCCCCAACCAACCAATATGTCCCCAAACCCAATACCTACCCCTTTCCAAATAGACCACCAGCTTTCTAAGGCCGCAGTGGCCTCACCAAAAATCGCCTTCTTTGCAGAGATGTGGCAAAATATGTCACAGAATAAAAAAGGCTGCACCCCCTTGTTCCCCACCAATTTTTCTCCTACTGCACAAGAGGAAATCCAACGCCTCTATGAAACTGCCACCACCGCTGTCAAACGTGTTGCTAAACTGGAAGATTTCTCATCATCCACACATATATTTTTTAGTACTAGTGGTGCCTAACCCAAAAGGGGAGCCGCCACGAATCTTTATTTGCAAATGGGCCAAACAAAGGGACTATCATAGATTAAAAAATTTCTAATATAGCCCCTAGGTTATCAGCCTAGGAAACCATATCAGATGGTGAGGAAACTTTGAGGAAGCTTTTATCCGGTGCCCACTTTAGCTGGCAGACCATGGCGGACAGCATTGGGTTGGGAGCATCAGCGACATGGGGCATAAGGAAGGTATAGTTGGGGTTTTTATTCGTTAATGAGGCCGTCCTCATCCACAAATATCACCAGAACTAATAATGTGAAATTAGAACAACTTCCTGACGCCAGCATCCAGGCTTAACACCTTGTTGTTGAACGCATAGAGGCTTTGATCCATGCCCAAATTGTTGATCTCAACAACTATCTACTTCACCTTGACCCTCATCCCATTGATGCCTTAACCCCCTTGCTCTCAGCATTGATCCGCTTCTACAAAGCTGAGCCTGACGATGAACCGCCTGATCCCCCTCCCCCTCCGCCATGGAGGAAAAGCAGCTCGCCGCTGTGCCACCTAGTAGGCTATTTATCTTGTTTCTTTTGTGTCTTGCTGCTCAATAAAGGGTGGTCAGTTTATGTTTTTTGGTTTGTTTAGTTTTGGAGTTTCAGTTCCAGTATTGTCCGTCCCCTAGTTGGCTTGCCTCTGTTAAATAAAATAAAAACCATCAAATGACCCATATAGTTTATCATTGTGAATTTTATAACCCCCTTCTTGGTTCTAGGCATTAAATCTTTTGATGGTAGTCAAATGGTCACATACTTCCCATCATGTCCGATTTTCAGATATACAACATCAACCCTTAAGGTATAATGGTATATGAGTACCAATGTAGGAATTGGCTATGTATGCGGTTGATAGTTAATCCAGAATCTAAAGACTTAATTAAATATTCATCTCCACGTTTGTAGGTTATAGCATATTGCCAATCCCATATGGAATCAAATTTTCCTCATTGGGGGGCTATGTGATTGTGATAGTACAAGACCTAATCTGAAATCTCAAAAGTGCTTAAAGGTTAGTGAGATGCATTTGTTTCTTGACCTTATCTTGTAAACATTTTAGCTAGATTTGTAAATGCCTCTGAATGTAATTATATATCTTTTAGGCTAGTATTTTTAGTGCTTTTTAAGGCTTTTTGGCAATATCACGGTAACTTTGTAGGCTAATAAAACCGAGATGCCAGGTATTACCATATAAGGTCTTGAAGGGTGACAGTTTGATGATACAAAGGAAACTTATCCTATAAAGCCATCAAAGCACTTGAGAGATATTGGTCTTAGTGTAATGGATTGGTAGTGACCATCTTGCATGATACTGAAACTAACGTTCCACTCACCCTTTTTACTTGCCTATTGATTGATGGGTTGTAGGCGTTAACAAATAGTTGTTGAGTTCCTAAGCTCATAGCTAAGATTCTCACTAATCTTGAATCAAAGTTCTTTCCATTATCACATAGCAGTACCTGCGGACATCCATGCCTAGCAAATATATTTTGATATAAAAAATTATTGATAGCCTTGGCAGTCCCCACAAGAATGGCAATTGCTTTGACCCAATTCATGAAATGATCAATGGAGGATGGTCTTAGCTGAATTGAAGGCTGTATTTCATATAGTTATCTTACTGATAGATTTCTTAGATGCGGTGTAGAGGCTATCAGTCACTACAGATAGCTGTTGGGTGAACTTTTTGAGGAAGTTGAAAGTCCCAAGATTACTACGCAACTCTGTGAGGGAGGTAGGAGTTTATAATTGTGGGTAGCTGCTTTTTTGTCTTTAAAAATATGAGGCCATTAAAGAATATAATATTGCCTAGTATTCAACTTTAGTTTGGAAGAACTCATTTTGGGATTTTTGCCCATATTCCCAGCCTGCTATATTACCAGGAATCAATAAGTGATAATTCCCTAATGCGAGGTGAATCAGAAATTGGTTGACCCTGATTTTGGAGTAACTATGTTTGGGTGATTTTAGGATATTCACCTGGTTGGATCCATTGGGGATCAATCCTGACAAATGCTTAAGATCTTTTTGGGTGGAGTTGATGACGAAATAGGGTCATCTGATAGTCTTAACTATCAGGTGTATCATTTGGATTGGTTGGGTTTCATCACTTTTGATTGGGAATGAAAGTAGTAAGTTGCAAGGCGAGTAATGCTGCCTGAAACTAGCAAATTGATCAGTTGGTCCATGACCTGCCTTAATGGGTAACAGGTCCCATTAGCTAAGCACGTCGCTAGCCAAATATGGTTGGTTTGCTTGGATTAAGAGGAAAACGTTAGGGACACGTTTTCCAACTCTTTCCATTTTAGGTCTCGAGGATGTCCAATGATGGAATCCTATCCAGGGTGGGGAAGACCATCGCTGCTGAGATGAGGATGGGTGATTCAATGGCAACGGCTGCAGTTCATCAAAGAGTTGTCAACTGAGGGTTAGATGACTGAATCCCCACTATAATTTCCCTAGAATTCACTTATAATAAAAACAGTTCTACAGTTATTTAGTTCAATAGTTTATACAAGTTCTGAAGTTTTCACCCGGTATATAGTACAAGTAGTAAACTTTATTAGCATCCATTTGTTCTTTTCTTTCTCAGTACTATTATTGCTGTGTGCGATAATTGGGAGACTCTTTAAGGAAAAGAGTAAGGATCTGAGCGGGGATCCAGAGAAGAAGAGGAAACAAATTGGGGATTGTTGCTGACTATGTGTCAAACTGGAGAAACTGTCACTAGGGAATCTCAGAGAAGATTGGGTTAGATAGTATGAGGGAACGAATCCCTATTTTAAGACATCTCAAGTATATTGAGCGAAAATACTGGCTGAGCGTTGGGCTGAGATTTAAGAATTCAATTCAACTATGGATGATAGTCGTCATATTTTTTTAGTACTAGATGGTCCCAACCCGTAGTCGTCATATTATTATCAACCAATTATATCAACAACAATACAATGAGGATAAATTGTAAATAAACAGAACCTGTGCAAGTAATAAGTTTATAGGGGTTATTGGGCGATAATAACCAGACCCATAAATTTTTACAACTCATAATTGCTCGCTTCAATCATATAATTTTACTATGCTAAGCGCTCCATGATGGCTACTAGATGGCAGATATGAGAATCTCCATCTGGAGAGAAGACCAGTATATCATCCATTTAGGCTATTGCGCAGGAAACCTAGAGGTCTACTAAAATAACATAGATGAACCTTTGATAGCAGGTGTGAGTGTTCTTTAAACCAAAGAGCATGACCCTGAACTGGTAAAACCTTTTTCTGGTGCAGAAAGAGGTCATTCACTCCAGGCATTCGTTTTTAATAATCTAGGTGAAGGCATTCTGACGATCTAGCATGCTAAATACTCATGCCTTCTCAACATAGCGAGTGATATGTTGCTCAATTGGGAATGGATATGATCAGTAACCGTTATATTGTTCAGATTGCCATAATCAACGCATTTTCTAAGATAAAGTCATCATTTATTTACAAATACTAGATGAGCACACTGGCAAAGACTTTAGAAGATTTAACCGTTAGAAAACATGTTGTCAACCCAAACATCCAGGGCAGCATTTTCCCTCAGAGAAAGGGGTAGATATGAGAAATTTTTTACAGAGTTGATGGTCAGCTTGAACTATGATCAAACTTGGTTTGTGCGGAAAGTGAGTAGCTTTAGAGAAGCCAAACATTTCTACTTAATATATGATACAATTAGGTATAGTGATGGAGCGGAAGTTGGGACTGGTTGAATAGTGGCAAGGCTATCCTTAAGTAAAAGTCCTCAGCTCCTTTTAAAAACGCCATGTCATTTTCATCCAGACAAAGTTTTGTAGTCAGTGTTCTGGCTCTATTTACAGCTGCACAGGTCATTACTTTTCTTAATGAACAAAAGGAGCTGTATGAAGACAGTAACTTATAATAAAAAGGGTAGATACTTTATAATCAAATGTTATTAAATGGCTAAAAGTAAAAAATGAAAAAACTCCCCTTCAGGTTTTCATTTACATCAATAATAAAAATTTAAACTAGAGTACCAAGCAGTGCATGGTTATTCTGGAAAATGGTAGAAATCATCAGCTTGGATGCTAGGGGACAAACCCTTAATGATTCTTTTACACCAGTGGGGCAATGGAGAAAACATAATAATAAGGTATCCTATTTTATGACTCCATAAATTCTTGTAAATCAATGATCAGTAAATCAAGAAATATTGCCAAGGTTGGTAAGGATTTGACCTTCACTAGGTATTCACTACTAAAAATGTGGCTGTGTAGGAAAGATAATTTCCTGTAACTTAATTTGGTGGATTAACAGCGGCATCAAGGCAATCCGCTGTAGCTTAAATTGACAGTTTAATCTTAGCATCAAGGCTTAAGGAATCAAAACCCTAGTCTGAAACATGTATTTATATAAATTGACATAATTATGTGGTTGGTCAGACCAACTAACAATATTTTCACCCACTTGAACAAGCATAGTTAGTAAAGAAATAAAAGGGGATAGATGGTAACTAGAATAATGTCTCCACTAGGCCAGGCAACACATATACATAAGCAATTAATTGATGCTTCTAAATATGCACTGGGTAAGTGTAGGTATTGTACAACAACATCAAGATTTCTTTCTGGTGCAGATAAATGGCACCATAGGCAACAACAAGATCCTATTTGGAAGGCAGATTGGTGGAAGAAATTTAGACTTAAATAATCAGGAATATGTAAAGTGATATCTATTCTGATTAAAGAATGATGGCACAGTTTAATAGTACACTTTTGTTAGTGCGGAGTGGAATCCCTTTGGACTTCGAAATTTGCCTGGGCAAACTTAAAGAGCTTCTTCCACCCTTAAAATTTGCAATGAGATTAAGTTCCTTGTTAGCCTCAACATTTACAAATAAAGAAGTTTGCGAGGTGAACTCAATCTGAGTGACAGGTACAGCTTTCACCAGCACTTGAATCTGCTAAGGCACAGTATGGAAATTTTCTTCTCATCTATAATTTAATTTTAGCAAAAGATTCAACGTCTCTTCATTAGTCATTGGCAACATAATCTACGTGGGTTGATCAAACACTCAATAACTGTGCGCACCAGGCCAAGTTCATTATTGGCGAAATCCTGTCTATAATTCAGGGGAATGTGTTGTCTGCCTACCTCCAAAAGATTTTTCTTCAAATTTGGGATAAGCCATGATCACCTTATAAAAGAAGCCTCAGTAAAAACCCATATCTATCATGAGGTAAAACAATGGCAGGAGCAGACAAAATCTTAATGCCAAACCCCAGTGGCAAGAAGCTATATGTTCCTAGGGAATTAGTGGTATTAGGGCCTATGAAGCTATATTCTTTACGTGGTTAGTATTAAGTTCCATCTTCACTCTTTTCATTAGTTTGAAATCACTATTTTGATTGGGCTCCTTTGTCCACAATGGCTTAAAGTGGAAAGTTGTCTTTGCTAATATCAATGTAAGGGTCCTCAGCGTTATTATTAGGGCCGCTGAACATGTGAATGTCAAGAGTATCCTCTTTAGTTAATTGATTAAATAAATTATTGGTCACCTAAGCTTGCAAAGCCATAGCAAACTCAGTTGTTATATTTTAAAGGAAATTCTTCCCAACTAGGGTGCTTTCCATTAAATTTAGGCCATTATCTGGGATTCTTGAACTTTCAGCAAATGTAGAATATCACTATTCTAATCCTCCTGGGATTTTACCAAATCTTTGTCAGTAATTGTGGTAAGTAAATGAATACTTGACTCTTTTTTTAGAGGATTTGTTATTAGGAGTACCAAAAGAAAGGGTGCAGTGCTGAAAGTAACTTACCATTTCATTACTGGTAGTTTTAGAATTTTAAACATGTAGCATGGCCCGATAAAATTCTATATAGGCTTGTAGCCGTGGAGGAAAGCAACCTGAGAGTCATAATGACTCAAAACATGGTCCCCATTATACACTAAAGCCTCCAAGTAAAGTTGATCAGCAAAGGACAACACTTCCTCTCTAACTTTAAAGTAAATGGATAGGAAGGCGATTCTCCATCCTATCATCTGTTCTAATCCATCAAATTAATCAATAATATTCTTGCCGCTGAGGTAGAAATAATGGCTTCAGAAACTTTTGACAATTTTATTCTTGGATGTAGGGATCATGTAAATTCATCTTGTTTGCCAGTTTAGTATTCTCACTAGTGTTTCACATTGTGATTTTAAATAAATGTATTAAGATTGGATAATTCAATGCTTATCAAATTTTGGAAAGTTGATGGGTGTTGATTAAAGGAGAATGCACAAAAGTAATTTGCAGGTCAGAATTAATGAAAGCAGTGGCAGCCGTGGCAGGGCTGTTGGTAAAAGCTGATAAAGGTACAGCTGTTGATATAAGGCATAGTGGCCACAACTCTTTAAAGAAGCGTTGTAAGTAGAATCCAATTAATCAGCTTGGTTATGCACTGGTTGACGCTTACACATATTGCAATTAAGATCCTGGTGGAGTTGCTTTAATACACTAGTAAAGTGTTGCCAATCTATCATAAATTTCTGTTCAGCCTTCTCCTGCATCCAGATAGACTTATTAAATTGAGGATTCAAATTATTCATCTTCTGCCCCTGATATTGGACCAGGACACTCAGAGCTTTCAACTATTAATATTCAGTGATAAAAGGAATTGCTTTCTCCACTGGTGCACCTTGAAATAATTCTTTGAAAATTGGGCTGTGATGCTAGCATTCACCAGGACCTCCACATAATCTAGTTCATCATAAGGAATGTACAACAGGTCGCCCTAACAGTTTTTATCAGAATATAACATTCCATGGATTTTTTATTAGAAATCAGTGTACCAAAAGTGGACCTTGTAGTAAAAACGAAATTTCTGTGTCAGCATTCTAAATTTACTTTCAACTGCTTAGGTCCTTACTTTTCAAATAAAACGAAGGGAACTGTATGAGTAAAGTAAGACCCTATATATGAGAAAAATTAATTTTGTTTCCAAACTTTTCTATTAAACAGCTAAAACTAGCTAGGTAAAAAGAAAGATCTCCTTAATTTATCATTTCAATCATAAAAGCTATACAATAGAGTACTAAGTAGTTCATAATTATTCTAGAAATTGGTAAAGATAAAAAATTTGGACTTTTAGGGACAAAACCCTTTAGCAATAGTTTTACACTGGCGGGCGAGGAGAAGATATGATAACAGTTGATTAGATTTATAATTCCATAACGCCTCATAATTTGAAGGTTAGTGAGTTGAGGGATATTGCCAACGGGGTGTTAAAGATTTGACCCTCAGTAGGTGTTCAGCTCTTCTATAAAACATGACTATGTGGGCAAGTTAATCCGCCATAATTTAATTTGTTATTGACAGCGGCATCAAGGCATTACGCCATAGCTTAATTCAACATATTAATCTCGGCATCATAGCCTGAGATATCAGAAACCTTAGTCTAAAATAAAAAGTCAAATAAATAAATTACTAAATGGTTGGTCAGACTGATTTGCAACATAAGGGATGGTAACAGTAGCTACTCATATAGATTTTAAGGATGGTTGTATCTGAAAGATTGGTGAGGTTGTAAAAAAATTTCTTTATCCTACACTTAAGAAAATTGGTTTATAAAGATTTTAAATTAAAGAATAGGTCTTTAAAAAATATTTGTTGCCTACATAGAAAGGGATGGGGACAGCACTTGTTCACTAAAGATAGCTTGAGAGGCTCCTCGCTTTACAATTTGGACCACCCCTATGGGTAGTTACAAGGCTTCCTTGAGGTCTTGGTAGATAAAGTTTTCAGTAGCAATGTCTACCCTAATGAGTTCTTAATAGTCCCTTCCAGATGAGGAGAAAGTAGCCATGAAAAAGAAGTACACAGATAAAGATTTTTTAGCTGAGGACAAAAGAGATTAAGACTGTTTGAGCCCATATGGGGGATAAGAAGAGATTATCTTCCTGATACTCTACATAAATGACTTCACATTACCCATGAGTTGACCAAGAGACTTGAAGAGTGTGGAGTAGCTTGATACCTCTACTCAGCAGGGGGAAGTCCTTATTATAGGAAGCCACGCCATTAAGTACAGCCAAGCTCCTTGATGGCTCAGTCAAGGAGAGCTTATCTTCAATCATTTTTTCGTGGATATTCTCCATCCCTTAATGGTTTAAGCAGAGAAAGAGGATAAGGGACAATATTCAAAAGTTGCTCCACCTGACTGGGAGAGGCTACTGACTGTATGAGGACAAAAGTCTAAAATGTCAAACAAGGGTCCAGAGCTAGGGTAAAGCGAATGCTATGAACAAAAAATAGACTTACTAAGAACCTCTTCCATTGAGGAAATAAGATTAAAAACTCTGTGAGAGCAGCGGTGCAGAGACAGTGTTGAGGAGGCCTAATCTTTATGGAGGGTTCAGTCTCACCTTCCAGAGAATCATTGCTGGTTTCAAAGAGTAACTTGGTAACACAGTGGGAGAATAGATAATGACTAGAATGGAGGTATTCTATGACGGCAAGTTTATCATTGTGGTAAGTCACATGGGATATCACTTGACAACAAAAAAGACTAAAGAGGTCCCCTGATAAATTTTAACTGAGACAGAGGTATGTGCTCCAGTATTTGAAACTATATCGTTGCAGTTAGATTAGACTAAACAAATGCTATAGGAAATAATAGACGCGAGAGCGAAGCAAATATCAGATAAAGTAGAAGGAGAGTGTTAAGACATACAAAGAGTATCCAGTTTATCTAGAGACTTGAAGAGGATGTCAACTTTTAGCTATTTAAGGGAGTTCAGCCTTAAGATTTTTACTTGAAACAGGCGTAAAACTGGACAGTAGTAAGTTCTCCCTGGGACAGGTGGATAAAGAATCTATAAGCCTCAAATGTATCATGAGGATATTTAAAGTGTTTAATAAAGGCTTCCAGAGCAAAAAAAGATACTAGGAGGTTTCTGACTGTCTCATTAGAAGCGAGCAACCACTGTTAAGTTATTTAAAACCTTATAGAGAAGACGTTGGAAGAGAAAATATCTGAGGAGCTCCTTACCCTGGGACTTATGATGAGACCTAAGGTTGGACAGCTTGTTAAAAAACTCTTTTTCTGTGTTTACAATCTTAGGAGGGATAAAGATAGTTTAGGTAGTGACAGATATTGCACACTGTTTGAGTTTCTTGAGTGAAAGAGCCGTGCAACGCCTTCAGCGCACCACTATGGAAAGAAAATATGCAAGACTTGAAGGGAGAACAGGCTACTAACCCAGTGGGCAGTTTCCAGGGGAGTCAGCTTAGAAAGGACTGGGTTAGATACAGAGGCCCACCATGTGAAGAAATTTATTATATATTCTAGATCGTTTTTTAATAGTACCAAGGAAGTCAAATATACGAGTTTTTTGAATGTAAAACTGCAAGGAAAAGAAGCCAAAAGGAATAAAGTGTGCCAGGAGCAGGAAGCAACATCTTAAGTGTTAACAAGTTTGTGTCCAAAATAAACTTCTGCATCAAAACGCAACTAAACCTATCCATATTAATAAAAGAATTAGGCCTTGGGATTTGGGCTAGTTTGGGTAAATTTGAGGTGGACATGCGCAAAACGGTGTGCCATAAACTTAGCGGAATAAGCCATGGCAAGGGTATTGGTTATGATACCAATGGTAGGTTCAGACTAGAACCTCAGGCTTAGGCTGACAACAGAGGTATAGGTTCAAGTCATATATAAATATTTAAATAAAATGAGTACAGTTAATCATAATGACCCATTTATTTTATTAGGGTAGAGTTATTATTTAGAAAATTAAAAAATATACTGCAATGATACTAAGTTTTAGTATAGAGACTTGGATCTAAGAAATAATTGAAGCCCAATTTTATCCTTATAGTTTATTACTTTGCAGAAAAACCTTGACTTTATAAACTCGTGAAAATTTAAATTTATTGCGGGGAAGGCTGACCATGGGACGGACATTTTCAAATATGACTCAGAAGAGACAAAACTTAGTACCAGGGAAGGCACCCCAGAGAAGCGATGATATCTCTTGTTGCCAGCGGGAACGCCACTTATGGGGAGGGGGAGGGAAAGTGTGAAGGGGCCGTAGCCACAATTGAACACGTGTGGAGGAAGGGGTCTGATTTGATGAACCAGACTGGGAACCAGGAGGAGACCAGCTGTCAGCGACGCGGTGGGAGGTATCTAAACATCCACACTTGAAAGTGGTCCACCAAATGAGACCGGAATCTGTGGACAGCTTCTGGGAGGGTGGGGGTGGAGCCTGCGATGGCATCTAAGACAATCGTGTGGATGGTCCACATGGCGATTGCAACCACCAAAGCACGGAGGGAGGGTGGAAGGGAGAAGGCCATTGATAGAGCAAACATATCTCTTGACAGACTGAAGGGATTCGTTTGATCCTGGCCCAGGAGACGTTGAACTTCGCGCCATATCACTTTAGAGGTAGGGCACTTCTCCAGGCGGTGGAACAGCGTTCCATACTGGCCACATACGACACAGGATGAGTGTAAAGCATTAGAGCGCTCAGCTGTACGATACACCCACCTCAGGCAGCGCCACACATGGGAGCGGACTTGAGGCTGCAACTGAGGATGGTGTGCGTATTTCCAGATAGTTTTTTGGGTCTCAATGGAGTAAGGGATGTCCATCATGTCCAGGTAGTCCACCCTGGATAGGACATAGGGCCGTGTGGGGATCACGCCATTTTGGATTGGTAGCCCCTGTACCTTTTGTGTGAACTGAGGAGAGGGGCGGCCTCTCTGGGATGTGTCCGCTAATACAAATTCTCCACTCAGCGCTCCGCATGGAGAGGAGGATTCGTTTGTAGTGGGTTTTAGTCCCGTGAGGGCCTGTGGCCAATGTGTGTGATGCGACGTAATTCATCAGGGAGTGAGGGTTTGATGGGTTGTTGAGGCCCAAGGCTTGGGAGAAGTTGAAGCGGGCCACGCAGGACCAGTGTTGGGAGGGGAGCGTTGGGGCGGTGACGGATGCTATCCAGGTACCCAAGATCTTGGCAGCATGGGCTCTGGAGTCAAGCAGACCCATGCCACCATGATGATGAGGGCCAAACATGACCTCTAGGCATACTGGTGGAGGGCGGCCTGACCAAAGCCATCCTTGCAGCAGGGCATATAAGGATTTGAAGAAGCTTGGGGAGAAAGGGATGGCGTGGGCTCCAAACCAGACTTTGGAGAGGAGCATAGAGTTGGCAAGAACAACCCTGCCAGTGAGGGTAGTAGGGTGGGCTCTGAGAGAGGCGATTCGCTTCGTCACGTTGTCCAGTATATGGCACTCCATTACTGCTGACGCGTATCCACCTGCCTCCAACCACACGCCCAGATGGCATACCGGTCCTATGGTAGGGCGTGGCACGAAGGGGAGCACCAGTGGGGCAGTGTGTGTTGAGCTGGTAGGGCGAGGACGTGGGCGAGCAGATAGGCTGGGTTGGGAACTAATTGCTGGGGCCCAGCAGTTCTGAAACCAACCAAGGAGGATGGTTTCGGTTTTGGAAGCGTTCAGCGCTGCGTTACTTACCTGGGAATACTCCTGGATGAGAGCTTCAAGCGCGCGTGCATCTTGATTATTAGACACCCCAACCACACAATCATCTGCGAACGCCATTATCTTGACTGGGGCTTGGCCTGGCACATGGACCCCAGTGATTTGGCATTCACATTTTGCAGTAGTGGGTCAAGGCTGAAGTTGTATAAGAGTGGGCTGAGGGGGTCCCCTTGTCGCAAGCCCCTTTGAGGGCGGACTACTTCCGTTAGGAAGCCAGGGCCACGTACTGCCATTGTTGCAGATTCCGTGAGCAGCATAACCCAGTTGATGAAGCGAGGGGTAAGCAGAATTGGTGGAGGCAGGCCCTGAGGTATTCCCAGTTTACTCTATCGTTGGCCTTCTGTTGGTCCAAGAATACAGGTGCCCCAGAGGCTGTGGACTGACATGCATTAGCCACAGAGTGCACGTTATCCCAAATCAGCCTTCTGGGTATGAAACTGATTTGTTCTGGGGACATGGTGGCAGATGCTACAGTCCCTAAGTGGTTAGCCATGATTTTTGTTAAAATTTTAGTGTCTGTGTTAGTTAAAGAAATGGGGCGCCAGTTGGCTAAGTCTAGCTTATCCCCTTTCTTGAAGAGCGTGATGGTAAAGGCCTCATGTCCTCCTTGTAGGAGGCGCGTTTCCAACAGGCTTTGGTTAAGTGAGGCGAGCAGCAATGGGGATATATATTTAAAATACTTTTTGTAGAATTCATATGGAATGCCATCTGGGCCTGGGCATTTTTGGTTTGGTGCACCACGAATGGCTGTCCATAATTTGTTCAGAGTAATCAAATTCATTATATCTGGGGTTTAGAAAATGGTGAGGATGTGGGCTTGGTCGAGAAATTCAGCCACTTCGGCTGGCTGAATTGGATTGGATTGGTACAACTTGGAGTAATACTTTTGTGTTTTGATTGCCACTTCAGCTGACATATCCGCAATGGAATCATATGATCTTCGCACCTGTGTGCAGGCCATGCTCTGGCGTGGTTCAAATTTTTTTAAAGAAATGTGCGGTGCACTTGTTGCCTTATGTGATGCGTTTGGCCCTGTACTGAACACAAACCTGATGTTTGTGTTGCCTTTTGAGTGCGTTGAGGTGGGCAGCTGCCTCCGCCCACTTCCAGCCCCATGCAGAGCTGTATCCTGTAGCTGGGATATTGGACTCCAGGTGTGCCAACTCTGCCAGAGCGCGTGAAATGACCGCCAATGTGGCTCATGAGCATCTGGAGGAGAGATGGCGAGAGTGGCGGATGATATCATCTTTGAAAATTGCCCATGTGGAAATGGGGTCCACACAAAACGATGCAACAAACTCTTTTGCCAAAGTTGCTGATTCCACCCATGTGGAAAATCCTGGTGACACGAGCTTGGAGGGGCGGATTTTGCACCAATGTGGGGCCTTAGAAGCTGTGACAGGTAGGTGGTAGGTTATTGAGACCAGTCAATACTCAGAGAATTCCATTTTTGTTGTTTTGAAGTGGAATATGTGGGGTTGGAATTTCGCCAGTGTAAGGATAAGGTCGATGCAGGACATGGACCTTAATTGGCCATTGTGGATGTGGGGGTGCATCATGTTCTTGAGCAGTGGGGCTTACCGCAGCCGCGCATCCATTAACCCAAGAGTGGCCTTTAGAACGCGAAGTTCAATGTGGCCCTGGGGGGCATGGGAGGAGGAAGGCCACCGGTCCATTGGAGTGTTTAGCCAGCAGTTCATATCGCCGACTACAAAAGGGTCTGAAGGTTTTGGGGGGGATTTGACTGACAAGAAAAATTCCCAACGCTCTCATGCACCATTTGGGGCATAGATGTTGACAATAGCGTGTACCTCATTAGCCCACAAGAAGGTGACAATGAGGACTCGGCCATTAAGGAAGGTTTCTGACAAATAAAAATTTGAAAAAATTATTTTTCTGAATTAGCACTCCACAGTGCTCTGACCAAAAGGATAGGGATGGGAGGAGCATTGTTTTCCAAGCTTCCTTGGAACCTCGTGGACAGTGGGACTCCTGGATGGCCAGTATATCCACGGGTAAATTTTGTTGTAAAAAACTCAGTTTCCTAGCACAGGATGGAGAGGCCTTAAGTCTGGCAATATTCAACATCCCTAAAGTGAAGGTTTCCCCCTTCGCAACTTAGGTGCGAGGGGTGGGCACCCAGGTCCACCAGGCTCTTCTAGATCCCCACAGGCCTTCACAGCAGCGCAGGTGTTAGCAGTAACGCTATTGGGATTTTTGTTAATTTTTGCAGAAAGTGTTGCATTGGCTTTGGACTTCACTTTTTGTTTCCCCAACGTTGGACAAATTTTTTGCGGTGCAGATGAGTTCAGTGCACCATTGAGTGGGGCAAAATTTTTTTTCAGTTGGGATGGGTCCCAAGTCAGTTTCAACTGGAGCTTGGGTGCAATGATTGGGTGAGATTAAGTCCCCCATCAGATCCTCGGATTGAGTAGCCCAATCAGCATGGGCTTCCCAATCTGATTGATTGATGGATTCCCAAGTTGCTTCACCGCGAAGGTTTCAATGTCCTCCTGGCGTTGGGAGTGTGGGATAGCAGTGGTGGCTTTGGCCGCTTCCTTGGCCGCGGCCCTGCAGGCCTGCTTGGCCTTCTTCCACTCTTGCGGGGAGATAGGCTTTACCAGTAGGTAGCAGCCTTGTGCTCCCCACAGGAAAGCCTCTTTGGTGCTTGCGGTTGGTTCATAGTGCGCCTCTCCACTGGACATGGCCACCGAGGGATGCTCTTGGAATGTGACGCCCTCCTTGGTGGGGCATGCGTGCGCCTTATGGCTGAACGCGTCACAGTGGGTGCAAATGGGGGCGCGCTGTCCACGGTCACCTGGAATGGGTGGGTGGTATGCCCTGCAATATCAATAAAAGTGGAGTGCGAGATCTGGGTTAGGTCCTTTGCAATCTCCTCAGTTGGGGTCAGGATTGTGATAGCTTTGCCAGTGCACAAGTGTGGCATCAGTGTGAAGTGTTGCATTTTGTAAGATTGTATTTCGCCATATATGGCGAGACCATCTTTCAGGTGTTGTTCCAAAATGTCACGTTTTACCGTAGTAGGCAAAAAGTCAAACGTGAGGAAAATTTGGTTTGATTTTGTCCATCTGGTGCGTTTGGTTTTAATGACCCAATGCCCTTTGGGGAGGTCAACCACTATGCGCACCGCAGCAGCCTCATCTGCTGCCTCTTTGTTTTTGAAACCTAGGTCCAGCCAACCATGTGACATGGAGTGAGGTGTGACATACACCGCAGTCAGGAAAATTGTGTGCACATCTTCACAAAATTTTTCCCATAAGGCCATTTGTTGGATGTCCAGAAACATGCGGACTCCGAATTCCACCAACAAAAGTGGCTGGGCGTGTGGCGTGTTGATGTACTGGTTGCATTGTGCTTGCCATGCGAGTATTTCTGGGGAAATAGTGACTGCCAGTTTTTTAAAATTTTTGTCTATTCTGCCAGTTTCTCCGGGGCGTTTTCAAATGTTGGAGGCCGCGGGCCTTCCACCTGCTCCTCTTACCTTACTTGCCCAAATGCTCCCTGAAATGGGCGCAGACTAATCTCCTCTGTGAGATTTTCAAACTAGATTCAGACTTGCTTTTGAATAGGCTGCAAAAGTGATTGCAACGAGAAAGAAAAGTTTTTATAAACTCATCTAAATTTAATTACTTTGTACTTTGTTATTTTAAAAAACTCTGAAATGATAAAACATCTTTCTTTCACTTTGATAACTAAATCAAAGCCAAATTCAGATTTTAGAAAAAACAAAAAATGACTGCTTAATTTGAGCCATAACTTACCAACGTTGATGCAATCAATGCCTGCTGCCCCAGCTTGGGGTGGTGCACTGACATCTGGCACCTTTTGGCCACCACTTAAGCACGCCCAGGATGGCTCTGCTAGCCCTCCCAACGCTACCAGGCTTTATGTCCCCCTTGGGGCTTGGCCCACCACCTCGCAAGCTCCTAGGTGGTGTTCTGGAGCCCTTTCTGCTCCCATGGAGCAATTTGCATTTCAGCCTCCAGGATGAATATGGGAATCTTTATCATACATGAGCGCGGTCATCATTGAGATGGCCACAGCAGTTTTTAAACCTTCCAGCTTTATTGACTTCCACCCCTTTAAGTGGTACTTTGATCTTGGCTTCAATTTGAAAGCCAATGCAGTGGCAGAGGCCAAGCTGAAATACATTTTCTAAAAAACCCTATTCCCACCATTTGAACCTAGCTCCCAGATGAGGCCACTTTGGTGGTCCAGTTTGCTAGGTTGCCCTCCCATCTCTCCCCTGAACGCCTCCACCATGAGCTCAAAGAGGGTTTATCCAGTTATGGTGCAGACCTCAATTTGCAGTTCATGGTTCCAATTGGGGCGGATTGTCTAGCAGGCCTCACGCCTTGAGAAAATCCAGCCATTTCATCACAATACTATCTCATGATTCACCCACTGTGATAAGATCCACCCCTGATCACACATTCTGGGCATGCATCAAAAACAGTCGCAACCTTTGCCCCTTGTGCTTTGAGTGGTCAAGCTCAAAGCACAAGTGCCCTACAGTTCATGCTTCCACCACTTCCGCCACTAATCCCTCAGGCATTGAGACTGTGGCAATTACACCCCAATTTTTTGAATGTGACTCAATCCTCCCACCACCAACCTCGAGCCAATTTGGCACTGCTTAAAAAGCAGCAGCCAATCAAAATTTAAAAATTCTACTCAAAATTTGACTGGATTATAGATCCTGAGTTGATGGCTGAACCAGTTTCAGCTGAGCTGCTGTGATCAACAGCATGTGGCCAATCAGCTTTTGCCACTGCCCAATTCTGGTAGCTGGCCCAGTGCTGGCCAAATCCAATCCATTTGAGGCTCTTGAATGGATTGATAAAAACGAATGGCCATACCACATCAAGCCATATTTCGCTTTAAAGTACTTTTTTGTTGATCCTACAAAATTGCGGCCCATTATTTTCGCCCAAAAACGGCTTTCCCACTTATATAAAATATCAATAAAATGACAGTCGAGGCTGCAGCTGCCATGCCAACACCCTACTTTACCAGCAACTTATTGGGGCGATGGAGCCCCTTGTTGAGTGTAACTTATCCCCAATTTTACCTATGATTTTATGGAAGATGCAAAATATGTATTTCAGGAGCTCACTTTTATTGAAATCCACACTTGCATAGATGCAGCAAAAACTTCTCTTTTTAACCACAATTATCCCAAAAAACTACCACCACATTAAGTCTTTCATTTGTATGCTGGCTTTCATCAAATTTGATGAGCATCAAAATTCTCAATACATTGAGGCGATGGATACTGCTGGCCTCCTAAACAAAGAAAACACACAACTATACCTCCTTATGCCCCATGTCGCTTATGCTTCCACCCTGATGCTGTCTGCCATGGTCCGCCAGCTAAAGTGAGCACCAGACAAAAGTTCCCAAAGCTTCCTTACCTTCTGATATGGCTTCCCAGGCTGTTAGCTGAGTTGCCATATTAGGAATTATTTATTTCTAATCCCTTTGTTTGGCCCATTTGCAAAGAAAGATGCGTGGAGGCTCCCCCTTTTGGTTTGGGCACCACTAGTGCTAAAAAAATCTGAAATTATTTTAACTAAACTTAAAGCTGTTGTATCACCATGAGCATCACTCTTGACAGGAAAGTCTAAAACCACATACTAAAAATGAACTGGGAGAGATCAATAATATCTCTCAAGGGTTCTAAAAAATTTCTGAAATTTTCATGCTTTAGCTTTGGAGGGTGGTTAACACCATGAAAATTATCACTAACTGTGACACAATCATGGATGTCTAGTAATTAACTGTTTTAAACTTGGTTAGATAATTTAGTTTTGAGTTGGCTCAAGTGACCCATTTGTCTCATACAACCTTTTTATCTTCCGTTTTGTTTAGTTTAGTTAGCTCTTCTGGAATTCAGGCTTTTCATCCTTTGGTCATTTTACCCCAAATAAAAAAGCTTATGTTTCTAAAGTAGTCAGATGGGAACAGAGTTGATCTTCTTTTTATTGAAAAAAGTATAAGTTAAAACATGCCATATCTTCTTAACATCTGCTTCTAAATGAAAGACTTTTCATATTACCAGGAGTCAATAAATACTATATATTATAACTAATAAATATGATGTGTGATCATGATATAGGGTCAGGTAATTTTGCTGACTCTCATAATTGCTTAACTTAGTGTAGTATACAATAAGAACAGTTATTACACCATCTGCTTCTTCTGCAGTAAAAAACCAGGTACTGAATCTCCCTTTAAAAACCGCGGAAGTTTTACTGATGTACAGATTCGCTTAGTTTCTGGTATTAAAAAAATTTAACTTGTGGTTGTATGAAGACAACTAGCCTAGTTGAGTCTTAAATAATGAGTCAATTTGATCCTGCTCTACATATATTAATGATGTAAGTGAATTCAGCCTCACTCTGGCAGTAAATAAAGAAAAAAGTGACTTTTACTCACTTCTGGCAGTTGACACTTAGACAGATGAGTTCTCTTCACCAAGAAGCATATGAAAAACTATATATAATAAGATAGAAGACCTAAGTTTAAGATGTTTGCTATGTTAGAAATTAAGGAATATATATAGGCAATAGCAATAGAGGACATACGTTAGGTTAATTATGTCAAATACGAAGATCTTGGCATGACTAGCTGATGAAAAGAGATATTAGTCCAATAATGAGAAAAAATCCAACTGATCTTCGCAATGAATAGTATAAATAAAACGCCATTTAATCAGCCAACATATTGACTACTAAATCTGACACTTTCCTATAAGCTATTTCATAATCTGAGCTTCTTTCCTCATATCCAAGTTGTTGTCAATAATCACTAACAAAATAGTAACTGTAACTATCATCAGATACAAAATTTTCAGTAGATTATGATTAACTATCTTTACCAGTTATTATTGTTAAGCAGACAACATAATTAAATTATCATCTCAAAGCTTAATTTTAGAAGTTAAATAAATGAACCAGTAATTATATAACTTAAGCTAAAATAATTCCAAGCTGATAATGTGGTCATATAAATTCCCACACCCCTCTGTCAACTTTGGTGTTTTTCTCATCCATTTTAGATAGCAGCTAGGGCGTCATGACACACTGCCTCATAGAACAGGGGTCATTCCACATCAAAATCAATCTGCACTTCAAACTTGCACAAGGAGGTGAGAACACATGTTTGAAATGTCCAATAGAATTATAGTACTGAAAATCTAAAAAGTTAGTAGTAAAGAACTTGTTACTTTCTTTAGTGTTGTAAATAATGAGAATGTTGTTTAAAAGCTACCATAAAAACAATACGCTTGATTCAAGAAGGGGAAGTATTGGTATAAACTACTACGTTGGCATAGCCAAAAAATTAACTACAAAAGTGTTTATACAACACTATGCACCAGATGTAAAACTACTACAAGTAAGTGACTGACGCAGATTAAAACTAAAGGATATACTTTATATAATAATATAGCATGAATTGTGTTCCCAAGTAAATCATCTAGTCTAGGAAGTTCAGTTTAATGGTGTAATATATATTTAAAGGTGATAACTTCAATATGATTAAAAATAAGATGAAATATAATTATGCTGTAGATAGATTAGTTGTTTAATAAGTAAAATATTTATCTGGTAACATTTTACCATCATTCTAATTACTCAATTGATATAGTGGGCAGTAATAAGCTAACTAATAGCTAAGATTGAGAGAAGAGCTAAATTACTGTAGGACATAAGATATGAGGTGATAAATATTTTACATCTTTCTGGAGGTGTGTGTAGTATCAACGGGCTACAAGGTAGCTGAAACTAGTTGTTGCCAAATCACAGTAATGCAATCCAGTATAGACTTAAATCGCTGGTTGAGTAATTCTTTAAGAAAGGTTTGATTGAGGTGAAAGAAAAAATTATGAGCAGTTGTGTAAAGGGAACGACCTTGTAAGTAAAGAACTTGATTGGATCAATTGTTTAGGGAAACGTGAAGTAGAAGTTTAGTTATCTAAAAATTATTTTTCTTCAATCACATTATTAGTCAAATCCAAATTTGATCTAACAAAAACGTTTACAACACCCACTGTTGCTGTCATGTTATGTCATTCTTTGTATAATGTTAATGTGTTTGACGCCTGGTGCCCCTGCTAGGGTGGTGGTGCGCCTTCAAAGGAGTTTTCAGATGCTTCCTAAACGCTCTCAGATTGTTTTTGCTAGCCCCAGCACATCTGCCTCTTTGTCACACCTCAGGACCTTTACCACCACCTTACGCGCTCCCAGGAAGTACTTTAAAGCCCCTGGTGCTACCTTGATTAGCCTGTGCTTTGTTCTCTGGGTGCAATTTATAAAATTCTTTCTATATGCATGTGCGACCAATATTTGATGGTCCAGTAGATTTATACGCCCGTCAGTCTCATTGATTCTATACGCCTTTATTGATTACTTTAACCTTGGCTTCACTGGTGAAGCCCATGCTATAGTGGTAGCACAGATGCCTTTTTTAGAAGAAGACCCTACTCTCACCAAGCTGTACTCGAGTGCTGACTGAAGCTATATTGGTGGTTCAAATTTCCAACTTAATTATCCACTTATCTTCCAAGAGGATCCATAGTGAGCTTACTGATAGTATAACTGAGTATTGTGATGACCCCATTTTTTGCAATTAGTATTTCAAAATGGTGTCAGCCATCTTGTGGGGCCTTTCACCTTTGTGAACCTTTATCCTGACCACCCAGAACCCTTTAAAATTTCAGGGCCCAGCTATTAAGTTGAGTAGAACTTTGCATCACTTTATAAGTATAAAGGAGTCAGCCCTAAGGCTTTTCATTTCTACATCTTACTAATCTAGGGAATATCCATATGAGAGTTGGGCAGCCGCTGTCCCACCCCATTCCCCCCTTAAATCTACTGTAAATTTAAGACCACTCAAACTGTCATCTCAGAATCTGCAGAACTGTACTTACAGAAAATCAACCAATTTACATAGATTTATGGACACCACTTAAGAACACTGTTGCAGGGGATAAACCCTTTACCAAACAGAGTGCTTTCTTAGTGGCACCCATTGTTGAAAAAACTTTTACCTGAGGTTTTCTTAAGTACCACATTTATCATTTACAAAAACTATATATGTCATCCTAGGTTGGAAAGAACAAGTGACAGGAGCATTCCAGTAAATTTGGGTGACAAAAAAGAAAAAATCTATTGTTTGGAATGTGAGTTGTACCCTTCTCGATCATTGTACCAATTAAATATAGCTTTTACCCATTATCAAAAATAGGGAGTCATGAAACACCAAGCAAGCCTTCTAAGGGTAAAGTTTTTCAATTAGAGGCAAATTTTTGACCCAAGATTTCCTCCCATTGCCCAAACCTCAAAGCTCAGCACCCTGTCTATAATATGGTGTTGGGTTATTGTTTTATTTTATTTTGTTAAAAGTCTGTAACGTAGATTTTTCTCAGTATATATTATTATTTTTAATGAATTTCTATAAAAATTGCAGTTTATGTTAACTTAAGATAAAAATTCTATATAAGGATCTTATAAATTACTATCAATAAAATAAAATTTCTTAGGCGTTAGTTTAACAAATACAGTAAAACCTTTTTATCTGCTCAACGTAACTTTCTGAGCAAATTATACAAAAGAACAAGAAAGTAAATTTCGATTGCCCACCATAGTTTTGCTCTGATGTCCTCAAATTCTCCGCTGGCTGCTCCAGTATGGGGCAGCGGAACCCCCACCACCATTTTCTATCCAGCAGGAAAACGACTCAGACTGGCTCGCCCAGTCAATCTAAACCCATGGGAAGATTCATTTTTCTTAAGGACCTTGAAGCCCACCTCAAATGTACTCAAGCGGTAGCTTTCTGCCCCTTGTGCTCCCCCAGAGCAACATGCACTATGGCCTAAGGATCAATTATGGGAAACTCTTCCAATACCATGACCAAGCTATTATCAAAATGGCACAGATGGTGATGATTCCCACCAGTTTTATTAATTTCCACCCCTATAAGGGGTATTTCAACCTCAGCTTCACATGTGAAGCTGACACTGCCACTGCAGCAACTGTGCCCCTGGTATTTCAGGGTACCCCTCTCCCCACAACTTGGACCTGGCTCCCAGCAGACACCACTTTGGTGGTCAGTTTTCTGGTTTTCCCACCCACCTCCCCCCTGCGGTGCTCCACCAGGAGCTGATGGACAGTTTGGCAGCCTATGGCTCCAACCCCATCTTACAATTTTTGGTCCCAAATGGGGCCACACGCCTTGCTGGGCCTTGGGTGTATGCCAAGATCAGCCCTGAATTTAGTAAAATCATTGCGTCAATTCCCCTCACGCCATTATTCCTTCTGCCCCTGACCATCTTTTTTGGGCCCACGTTGATGGCGGAAAGATGATCTGTCCATCCTTTTTTGTGGTGGATCACTCAAAATGCAAGTGCCCCTCCTTATCCACTTCCAACAGTTTAGATTATTTGTCCACCAACCTCCAATCCACTGCCCATCCCACAAAAATTCTGGCATTGGGTATGATCCTACCTCCCCCTCCCCCAAAGCCTGAGGCTGCAGCTGCACCTGCACCTGCAGCCACCAATCAGCCTCCTCTTCGCCCCAGTGCCACACATGATTCTTTCAAGCAAGCATCAGCTTAGACCCCAGTTTGATCCCATGCTTCCTCCAACGAATCAACCAAATATCAACCATACACCAATTCCCCAATTCAATTCAACCAAAACCCATGGGAGTTAGACTCTGAAATCAATGAATCAGGTAAGCTCATTGAAGAACCATTTTTGCAATTCAAGTAGTTCTTTAATGCGGAATGGGACGCCAGATACCCCCTCATCTATATACCGTACAGCCATACAACCAAATGCCAAATCATTTTGCAGTGACCACCAGCTTACATTCAAAGCAGCTGCAACACCAGATTGTTATCCCCTCTGCAAAGCTTCTTCCAAATCTGTGGAAATGCTCACAGGAGGTATTTTCCTCCTGTTATCCCCTCAACCCTCACCCCAAAAAGTAAAATCACAATGAATCAGTTACACAAAAATGTCAATGACGCTATTCAGAACGTGGTAACTGTAGCACTGAATCCTAAAGTTAAGATTACCTGAACCAATATTGCCACGTTTGTTAAACTCCCAGACACCCGCAATAAAACCAGAAAAGCTTTAGCCAAATATATCAATGCCCTTTTCCTAGCTGAAAATTTCCATGAAATACCAATAATCAGTGATATTGAACCACATGCCGCCAATGCCCCAACGCCCTTGCTATCCACCTTGACATGTACCCTACTCTGGGAGGAGGAAGCTGTTGCCAAAGATGAGCCCCCCAATCCCCTTCCCTTTCTGCCATAGAGGGAAAAGCGGCTTTCACTGTTCACCCAGTTAGTTGTTTTTTGTTTGAAGTGTTTCATTCAAACTGCTCATTTGGGCGTTTTATTTGAATCAATTAGTTACGTTAGTTTTTAGTTTTATATTTTTAGTTTCAGTATGTCTGCCTCCTGGTCGGCTTACCTCAAATAAGTTCAAATATGCTAGAACCAGAGCCTCAACGTGAAAAGAATTCCCCCCTTACTACTCACTTACCTCTGATAAGGCGCAGCTTAATAGTATGTGTCTGTTGTTGTGGCTGATAAAGCACCCAAATCACATGCTGGATTTCTCTTGAACACACATATATTAAGGATAACCCAACTTTTTTCTGTTTACGTTGTACCCAAACCTTTTGGTTTAAAGACAAAATATTTCCCCCAAGCTTGGTAACTCACCTAAATGATTCATGTTTCTTGGGACGTGGAAAACCTTGATAACAGCTTACTGACTCCTCTTTCTCTGTATTATACACACTTAATAATTTCTGTATATGATTCAGCCTGAGAGCGCTGTTCAGAGGGGCTCCTTTTGCTTTTATTATATATCTTAAATACTCTAAGATAGTTATACCTTACAAGTGTCTTCACAGGATTTTACTATTTCTAATCATCGTCCACTGGGTTTTTAACCAGTTGTAGAAGAGAAGGTGTAGGAAGAGAAAATGGAAGATATAAAGCAGAGAGGGCAGAAGAGAAAAATGAAGAAGATGGAGAGGAAGAAAATATTACTGAAGGAATTTTGGGAGAGGTGATGTCAAATTCTGAGGATTGCTAGCTTGATAATTGTTATCCTGTACATCTATTCAGGCTGAAGTTCCAATGGTTGATCCTCAATAGTGCCTTAGTTTATGGGATTCAGACCATCTATTAAATCACTAGGCCTATAAAATTAGCCTTGACTCTTCATGCCAATTTTGGGCACAATTTTCCCTTTGTATTCAGGAACTTCTTCCGAGGCAGGAATAAATACAAACTGGGGATTTGGTCCTTCCAGTTTGTCAACACTTCTCCAAAGTTAGGATTTAGATAAACCAGAAAAAGGATAAAATAAATATAGCTTTACCATAAGCTATTTATTAATTAATGTCATTAGGCCAGGCGCCAGTATTTATACCTCTAGGGCATCTCCTGACCACATTCCAGCACAAAATTTCAACAGCTATTTTGCTACTTAGCTTGGCCTATGACTGAAAACTTTTCTTAGGTTCATTGGTGGAAAAATATTTTCAAAATAAGGAGAATTTCAGGTACAAAAATTACTATAAAAGCATGCAAAATTGTCCTAAGATCTTCAGGATTTCAGAATCGTCATACTGCTGATGAAACACACCTTCTGTGAAACTTTGGCCTAAATTGAAGTAAATGATGCACCCCTAATTGGGACTTCAGCAGGCCTCTTCCTTGATATCCTAGGTAACCCCTTTTGGGCAGTCCACGCAAGTGCTATCATGCTGATTATATAGATCAACATACAAATTTCGCCCTTAAGGTGGGAAATTGATTACGTTTTTCATTCATCTGAAGTCTACGGGATTTTCAGACGTTAACTTTGGAATATCCCCGGATTATTTTGTATACAATTGAGTTGATTGTGTTTTGACAAATAGGACCAATTGTCAAGATTTGATGCATCAGAATTGGCCATAATATGCAATTGTATTTGGGACGAGCGCCTGATAAAATACTGGATCAAATTGTCATTGATATAATCAGCCCAAATTGTATGATTGCAATAGGCATTGGCTCAAGCGTTGAAAGGATAATTGGCTCAATCTGATGGTTGTCAAAGGTTAGTTTCAAGGCAACCACCAGAATCTGACATTTCCCCCTCTTGACTTGAACATAAGCCCTAAGATTCCTGATTAGCCTATGTTGGTCTTTTCTTATTGGTCCAAATGCCTGACAATAATAGAGTTGGTTTCTATTTGATAACTTCAGCCAGACTGGCCGATGAGTCTGAAGAATGATGGCCTGAGTGCCCGTCAAGTCTGAAGTTGGATTCTCTCCCCAACCTCAAGTGTGCACTAAGATATTAATTAGAATAAAACTATTGTACAAGTATTTTTTATTTTATTTTTGTGTTTTTGTGTCTTTATGTTTTTTTTAGCTTTTTCTTTTCTTAACTGGCCCACTTATTAAACCTTCTTAGAAATTTTGCATGGACTCAGTTTTATATATGGCCAGTCCTGATATCCTTGATGGTGTATATGAACTTAGACGTTTTCTCAATCACTTTGAATGGCCCAACCCATATGCGATATAACTTTTGCATTCAGCCTGATCTGTGGGTGTTGCAAAATAGAACTTTGTCGTTAACTTCAAATTCAGCCAGAGGGTAGCGATTCTTTAAGTCTTTTTGATTTTGGGCCTTTTTCTCAGTAAAACTGTTGTTGAAGGCTTGAGCTTGTAGTTTGATTAAGGTATCCACAAGCTTCTCAACATACTGAGGATAAGTGTTTTTGCCGGGATCCTCCAAGGATGAATATAGCAGCATTGGTAGGGCTAGGTGTCTACCATATAATATCTGAAATGGAGACATCCTGGTTGATGAATGGTAGGAGATATTATAGGCGAAGACTGCCAATTTAAATATGTACTCCATTCAGATGGTTTGGCCAAGGTTAATTTCTGGATAATGTTCACCAATGTCCCATTTGCACACTCAATGGTAAAAGTTTCAGGGTGATAAGGAGCAGAAAGCACACCATGTACTCCCATTAGTTGGTTGAGATTGGCAAGGACATTGGCAGTAAAGTTGGTTCCATTAATGGTCAGAATAACCTGAGGGCATCCATGTTTGTAAATGATGTTTTCAAGTACAAACTTGGCGGTAGTTGCCGCTCCCTCTTCCTGAATGGCCTTGGCCTCAACCCATTTGGTCAAGTGGTCGATGGCTATAATTATGTACTTGACCTTTGTATTGCTTGTTGGAAGTGGGCCAATAAAGTCATTAGATACAATTTGCCAAGCAAAGTTGGGCTGAACAAGCTGGTAAGATGTGCTTTTTCAGAATGGTTTTTCACCTTGGCTCTCTGCACAGAATTCTAGCGTTTCTTGAATGTCAAAATGCATTGACTCCCAATAGTAGAATTTCTTCAGGTGCTCTTTTTTTTTGAATCCACCATGCCCTGTGGCTTTATGCGCTGCCATTATGAGGTCAGTTTGTGCCAAAGGTCTTGGAAGAATAAACTTTTTGTTCTTGACAATCTTGTAAAGCATCCTATATTCAATGGTTGTATTTTTTTAAATCTATTGTATTTTTTGGACAGATTCAGGCTCATTCTGATACTCTCCGCTGAGCATTTTCATATACAACTCATCAGTGGCCCAACTAAGTGTTGCAATGGTGGGTAGTCAGTATAGACTATTGGCATTTTGGTGTTTTACGCCCACTTAATTCATGATGGTGTAATCATAGGCTTGAAGCTTTAATGCCCAGCGGGCTAGTCAGCCCACAGTTCTCTTAAGTTATTCAACCATCTTAGGGAAGCATGATTGGTAACAGCTTTGAAATAAGTACAATGAAGGTAGAGTCCAAAATTGGTTGCAAGCATATATGACAGCTAAGCATTCTTGTTATGTCACCATGTAGTTCCTTTCATGAACGTTTACGGTCCAACTAGTGAAGGCAATTGGATGTTCTTAACCATCTTCTCCAACTTGGGATAATACGGCCCCACTGATGTTTGGGATGCATCATTTTGGACAATAAATTCATGATCAAAGTCTGGGTATCGAAGAGCAGGCACACTTAATAGGGCCAATTGGAGTTAGTCAAATGCATCCTGCAAGCTGAAGTAAAGTCAAATGGGACCTTATCTCTAATCAGATAGAAAAACGGCTCTCCAAGTTGTGCAAAGTCAGCAATAAATTGGCGATAGTACCTGATCATGCCTAGGAATACTTGAATATAGCGCTTGGATTCAGGCTATTTCATTTTCGAGATTGCATCCAACTTAGAGGGTTGGGGCCGAAGACCCATATTAATCACAAATCCAAGATATTCTAGTTGGGCTTTGAAAAACTGACATTTTCTGGGCTTTAACTTAAGTTTGCAGCAGCTAGCCTTTTTTAAAACCTCCTCTAAGTGTTCCTTTTGGTCGTCAAAAGTGCGGCTGAAAACGTTGATATCATCAAGGTACACTAGTACAAATGACTTTTAAATCTCCCAAAATTGTGTCTAATGTCTGTTAGAATGTAGCTGGGGCATTGCAGAGCTTTAGGGCATTCTTGTTGGCTGAGATAGGTCCTCTTGGTTTATAACTGCACATTTCTCGCGCTCCTCTCCAGGAAGATCTATTTTCCAATATCCGCTGATAAGATCCATTGGTGAGAAGAACTTTATGCCCCCTAGCCTATCCAAGGCATCATCAATTTGTGGCAGTGGGTATGAGTCCTTTTTTGTGATGTTGTTTAAATTCCAACAGTCAATGAATACTCAGTTGCTTCCATCCTTCTTTTTCACTATTAAAATTGGTGCTTCCCATGGACTTTTTGAAGGGACTAGCATGCTGCGATCAAGGAGTTCCTTAGTCTCCTTGGATACTGCTTTTTCTGATGATTCTGAGTGTCTAATCGGGCATAATCAGATAGGTTTGTGATCTCCAGAATCAATTTTGTGGGTGACACCATTAGCACAACCCAAGTCGAAATCATCTTATGCAAATATTTCTCAATATTTAGAGAATAACTCCTGAGCTTGGCTTTTTTAGAGTTGGTCAGGTTGCTTAAATTGGCCATAGGGACAAAATTATTTATGCTGAATTGGTCCTTATCAGGGATCCCTAATTTGACAAAAGTACCAAACTCATGGAATGAGTGAATTTCTGTGGTAGGGAACAGATGCAGAAAAGCAATTGTTTGATGTCGCCTAATGTAGATGGGCCAATTTTCAGGTTCACACATAAGATATGTATTTCTTTGTGGCCCGGAATGATAATACCAGGGGAGATGTTTGGCTTAAATCGAGATTTAGACCATGGTTGATATATTTCACCATATTATCCTTCAAGAAAATAATTACTTTCCCATCAGGATGATTACTTGTTCTCTTGATGGTACAGTGATGGCCGTATTTGATTGAAGTGTAATGCCATTTGACTCATCAATCTGAGTGGGAAGTGGTTTTATTTTTGACTGATCTTTGGAATACTTAATTGGGATGACTTCATCCTTGTAAGCAAGATTTATGAATATGCTGGGTTTCTTTTTCTCAATTGCCTTATCACGGTTATAGTAAAGTGGAATAGTCTGGCCAAGAATGGTGAGTGTATCATCCTTATGATTGGTAACAACTCCATATAGACTTAGGAAATCAGTCCCAATTATGATATCTTAGTTTGTATTTGGCAACACTATGGCAGGTGACGTAGCTACAATGGATCCATATTGGAGTGATAGGGTACTGTAGGCACCCAGCGATTTGGTTGTATGCGCTCCAGCGGTTCCATATTCCTGACAGTGGGCAACATCAGGCACAATTTTTAGTTTTTAAACCAATTTTTGTGCTGACTATATTGATAGGAGCACCACTATCAATAATGGCTCGAACTTGCACCTTTTACACTGCTATATCCACTTAAGTACATTAAGAATAATTTTCAGAGGTTTTTATTGTGTGAATGCTGTGGCTGTTGCCCAATTCCAGGTGTGATTTCAGAATTGAGCAAATATCTGGGAAATTATCTGCTAAGGTCTTCATGAGAATAGCTACTTGAACGTTGTTAAGCTTAGGTAAATCAGTTGAACATCTGGGTTGTAGGTCCAAAACCTGATCAATAATTTTCTTCACGTAAGGGTTTGATACCTCTGTTCAGGCTTCTTTGGTAATTTTCAATAGTTTAGTTGCTTTTGCGGTGGCCTGAGTAGTACCATCATGATATTATTAGCCCTGATATGGTTGAGGTTATTTTCAGTTATGTCTTCGGCCATAAAGAGCTTATCAGGGTTAGGTGGAAAGGTTTGAAATTCGGTGGAGATAGATCATTCCGTCTCTACTCCACCCGCTCTTTTCCCACCTCACTGTCGCTGTTAATTTCTATAGCAAAGTTGACCCCAGGCTTTTTTGGACCGTCTGTAGCATTGGCTACCAAAGTGCCCTATTTGACCGCATTTGTAGCATTTAATCGGCCCTGTTTGCTGTTTTTTCTCAAATTTTTGGTTTGTATTTTGGGAATTTTCACCTGGTTGGACAACGTGTTGTTTTTTGATCCTAAAATTGGGACTTTTACTGATCTTTGGCCCAATTAGGTGGGTTGAAATTACGGGAACAGCTTCTCAAGTAATTGATGAGCTCTTGAATTTCCAGGCTTTCATTGAATGCAGGCAACATGTCATTGTGCAGTTCACAGAAGGGCATAATCGCGTTCTCCAATTAAATCTTGGCATCAAACTTATCTATTGCATTGCACCCACTCATAACTTGTGCCTCATGGAAGAATCTATCCGCAAAGTTCTCAATAGTCTCATTCTGTTTGAATTCAATATTAAGAAGCTCTCTTTTTCGGGTTTTTAGTTTCTCAAGCCCTCCAAACTGTTTGGTTATTGCAATTTTGGCATCCATATAGGACCAATTGTTGCCCTAATAGGGCATACTGAGGTCACAGCTATGGGCATTGAGTGAGTTAATCAGTGCCAACCCTTTAGCATAATATGATGCTCCTCTCATTGCTTTTCAAAGAACTTGAGGAAAGAGTGAACGTTTCCATCCTTATTGAACTTTGGTAAATTCAATGGTTTGCTGTTATCTCACCCCTGTTTCAGCCACAGGGGTTGTACCTCTTCTTAAACGTCTTAGTGTGTCGTCACCCATAATTGGCCCTCTTTCCCATTGGGAAGTATCTGGAGTTTGGATAGCTATAATTACTCTAAGAATAGAACGGATGTCTAAAATATCAGTTTCTGCATTGGTGTCAATTTCTGATGATTCAGTTTCATAATATTGCTCTAAACTACTGGATTCTGATGCCTGAATTCAGCTTTTAGTTTTCCAAACTGTTTTTTGGCCGAATGGACTGAGCTTTTTCCTACTTTTTTTGTCAAAGCTGGGTGATCATTGGCTGCTTTGTTTTTGAGGTTGTCAGGCTTTTATTCAAATAAAGCTTGATTAGATGCTATGCTCTTAATGTCTTTGCCCATAGTATCTACCCGGGAATTTGCAGTTGATAATTGCATTATGAGTTCCCAGATTTCCTGAGTAATTTCAGTGATTCTGGTTTGCAATCTTGACACAAACGTCCAATTTTTTTAGAACCCTTGTTGTTCAAGGCATCATCCTCATCTCTATTCAGGATGACTGTTTTTGCTGCATGAGCTCCCCCCACATTGACTAGATTATGGGTGTAGGAGGTACCAGTTGCAGAGCCTTGTTGACTAGAAAATAATCTGAGATGGCCTTGACTTTAGTTTCCACCTCATGTCGTTGTTTCATCTGGCCAAATCTTCCAGGAATTGGTTACTAGAATCCTTATCAGAGAGTGTCACTGGTTTTGAGTGAGCACCAGTTGTCAAATTCTGAGGATCGCTCACTTGGAAATTTTGTTATCCTGCACAACTTTTCAGGCTGAAGTTCCATTTTTTGATACTCGATAGTGCCTGTAGTTTACAGGATTCAGACTGTCTATTAACTCACTAGGCCTATTAAATTCGACCTGACTCTTCAAGAGAATTTTGGGCACAATTTTCCTTTTGTATTCAGGAACTTCTTCTGAGGCAGGAATAAATACAAACTGGGGATTTGGTTCTTCCAGTTTATTGATACTTCTCCAAAGTTAGGATTTAAATAAACCAGGAAAAGGATAAAATAAGTATTGATTTATTATAAGCTATTTATTAATTAATGAATGTCATTAGGCCAGGCGCCAGTATTTATACCTCTAGGGAATCTCCTGACCACATTCCAGCACAAAATTTCAACAGCTATTTTGCTACTTAGCTTGGCCTATGACTGAAAACTTTTCTTAGGTTCATTGGTGGAAAAATATTTTGAAAATAAGGAGAATTTCAAGTACAAAAATTACTATAAAAGCGTGCAAAATTGTCCTAAGATCTTCAGGATTTCAGAATCGTCATACTGCTGATGAAACACACCTTCTGTGAAACTTTGGCCTAAATTGAAGTAAATGATGCACCCCTAATTGGGACTTCAGCAGGCCTCTTCCTTGATATCCTAGGTAACCCCTTTTGGGCAGTCCACGCAAGTGCTATCATGCTGATTATATAGATCAACATACAAATTTCGCCCTTAAGGTGGGAAATTGATTACGTTTTTCATTCGTCTGAAGTCTATGGGATTTTCAGACGTTAACTTTGGAATATCCCCGGATTATTTTGTATACAATTGAGTTGATTGTGTTTTGACAAATGGGACCAATTGTCAAGATTTGATGCATCAGAATTGGCCATAATGTGCAATTGTATTTGGGACGAGCGCCTGATAAAATACTGGATCAATTTGTCATTGAGATAATCAGCCCAAATTGTATGATTGAAATAGGCATTGGCTCAAGCGTTGAAAGGATAATTGGCCCGATCTGATGGTTGTTGAAGGTTTATTTTTGAGTAAACCACCAGAATATGACAGGTGACAATCTGGATAGATCCTAAGGAACCAGCTATATCTTCATATCTTATCTCCTTATAAAGCTCAGATTGAAGCTGAGCGTTAGAGAAACTGATTTATGAGGATCTGTCAGAGGTGCAGCCCTCATATGTCTCAAAAAGATTTAGAAGCATATTAATTAACATATGCTCATGCAGCAACTATGCCTATTCAATTCATTGCTAAATCCAAACGAAGCCTGAAAACCTTTTTTATTAAAAAGTCATAAACTGATATAAGTTCTTTCTATATATAAATGGATATTTCTTTTGTTTCTTTGTTTGTCCCATATGCGTTACTATACCATTCATCCAATTGTGATGAAACTTTAGTGAGTTGTTGTGTGCATGCACGCAAAAGTTTCTGATTATAAAAATTTATTACTTTTCTATAGTAAAATAAAAAGTTTTATATGCAAGAATTGAAAAATCTATTTTTCAATGGTATTTGCTATATTGTACAACTGAGCAGTTTAGTATTTGGCTAGTTCAATAGTTTCAATAGTTTTGGCAAGCTGTTGGTGGTTTTAGGTTTATTAATAAGCTTGAAGGTTTTAATAAGCACTGAGTGGTTGGTTGATTCAATAAATGAATTGTATTTAGTAAGCTGTTGGTGTTTTTATGGTCAAATTGACTAGTTTAGTTTAGGGTTATCAAGCAGTTGGTAATTGGTAGATTTAATATGTTTGATGGTTTTAGCTAAGTTGTCTATCTATGCTATGATATAAAATATAAAACATATAAATCAAATATTCTTTTATTAACCATGAGCGTGCCAGATAATACCACTATTTTTTTATAATATAATTCAAATATATTCTATAAAATGTTTTGTTTATTGCACCTGAGCAATGCCAAGTAACTCCACTAGTACTAAACTAAATATGACCGCAATTAGTTCATATTCCTTTTGCAGGTTACAGTTGGAAACGAAAAGTCATATCTAATTGGCTTGGTGGACACCGGTGCAACTGGGAATTACATGATTTGAAGGCAATTCCAGATTTTGATCTTCCAGTTAATAAAGAAGCCCTTGTTATGGGGGCTTCCCACATCTTCATTGTCACACTTCTACTTTTTAAACCTCCTAAGTTTAGGGCACATAGACACGAGTTTGTAGCCCACATCTTAACTTTCCCAGAACTGCTGTATCCAATGATCGTGAGATTTGGTTGGTTGCACCGCCTAACTTTAAAATTAACTAATAATGGACCATGTTGGCTTTCACCACACATACATTCTCAAGAATATTCTTATTATTAACCTTTTGTCCCAATAATATAATGGCAGCAACAGCAGAGCTAACCGTCTCAAAGGCTGTACATGGCCTTCCCACTATGCCTCAGATCATGGAGCTTTACAAAGCTGTGTTATATGTCTAAAAGTCTAACTGTACTATTAAGCATTTTGTGTTTGACCTGAGCTTCCAGTTGACAGTTTATCCAAATAGAAAATAACTTCTTTCTGTATCCATACACAACACAGGAGAATCAAGCCCTCATGGTATTAATGACAATATAGTAAAGAAGCAGTGGATGATTAAAAAAACCACTACCGTGTCTTCACCAGTAGTTTTTCACAGAAACATGATAACACTATGAAATCTTGTGTGGATTATAGACACCTGAATAACGTCATTGTCCCAGATCCATAAACCCTCTCTTTGGAAGCTGCCTTATCCCATGTAATTTCCAAGTCCAAGGTCTTTTCTAAACTTGACTTGGTTAAAGCACAATAAACCTAGTTTGACATAGTCAAGTCAGGAATGGCTGTGTCAGGAAAACAGTATAAGAATTTTAGTCTAGTCTGTCAGCCAGGATGAAAAATACCCAAAAAGCAAGCCAGAATGCCAGTGGCATTGTCGCTCAAACAATATTGTATGGTGTAGGAAGCTGGGCAACAAAGGTTCATTGATGTGCAGTGTTTGTGAAAAGGAAACCATCAATGAACCAAAACAATGCAACCCCAGACCCCGTGGGCCTTAATGAAGAGGGTTGCACTACTGGATTAACTGCTTCAGCTTTTTCAATAAAAGGGGTCATAACCAAAGCAGAAACAATTGGGTGATCCTTTCCTGAAGGTGAGATTGTGAGGCCACAAAATTCTGATATCCTGATAGCAGATAGCTTCGACTATGGGATTAAATTCTAGAAATTCTTGCACAATGGATCCAGTAAACTATGGTGGGAGAAATTGTGACTATCAAAACAGGTATAGCCAATCCAGTAAGGGGCTGATGGGCCAATAAATTAGTGCCATTGGGACTGCAGCAAGATGAATTGAAGTGGAATAAACAATTTGGGTACTAGTGGTAATTTTATTTTAGGTAAAAGTTAAGAATTGACCACAATTCTCACAATGCGATGTGACTGATTAAATAGTTCTTGATTTGGTCAGATTTTAAAAGTAATGGGATTGGGGACCTCAAATTTGACCAACCCAGAGAATTGGAGGAGGAAGGAAGTAGTTCTAATTTGAACTGACATTGGAGGATGTAAATTTCTCGGCGTCTGGGTCCACTGTCGCCAAGTTGGATTTTCACAGGGTATTAGCCACTGAGCAACCAAATTGAATGATATGAGGATCACCAATTCATGTAATAAAACTTGATAAAATATATATGGAGCTATCGCACCTTATTTCTACCTTTATTTTTAATATCTCGCAGACCTTTCTGCGCTCCTCCTTTCCTCAAAAAGACTATCCCCTTTTAATCTTCCATCAAGCTCTTTATACCTTGATTCCCCATATGGAGGCATCCTTGGCTTAGTAATCTTCTATTCTTCTTCCTTTTTCAATTTGCTCTCATTCATATCAAATCTCGGTATAATTACTCTCAATCTGCCAAACGTCCTCATTTTGCTCAATTATAATTTGTATATCCCTTTTTTGTAAATATCAAGACTCATCATAATTCCCCTTTGATCTGCTGATATGGGTAGCTTATCATCCAGTCATTTCAACTTCCCAACATTACCCCCCTTTGACTGGATGATAGGTCCTTACTGTTTTTATGTTCAAAGGAACTTCACGTGGACTCAGTTGATAATCCAACCCCCAGCAGGTTCCTTAATTGTGTAGGCATCCATGCCAGTCTTCTTAATTATCTCAAATAGCCCAGCCCAGACGTTAGAGAGCTTACTTTTCCACCTAAATCCGTGTTGATCATGGAATAAAACATAATCCCCTTCAGTGAACAACAGAAGTCCACTCCAGCGCTTCTGTTCAGCTGCCTGGTCACGAATTTTCTTAGCCAAACTGGTGGAGTAGGCTTCTGTTTGCAACTTGATCAATGTATCCATGAGTTGCCTCAGATATCGCTGAGGATTCACACCACCAGTGTCCTCTACACACAAATATAGCAAGGCAGGCAGAGCCGGATGTCAACCATACAGCAGTTGAAAGGGATTCTTACCAGTGACAGAATGATAGCTGATATTATAAGCAAACACAGCTTTAGGTAGAAGAGCTGTCATGGAAATGGCAGAAGAAGTTTAGACCAGCCTGCCAGTTGGGATGCGTGAGCACCCAAAAACCAAGCCAGAATGCCAGAGGCGTTGCTGACCGTACGACTTGATATGGAGCTGGAAAATGTGATACTACAAAGTGGTGATGCAACAACAGGGTAAGGAGTATCCCAACGACAAACCACACTTAACCCATTCCCAACTCAGTGGTTTGAACTGTATGAGGCGGGAATACTGGGATAGTTTTGACGAGATTCTTGGCTTAAGAGGCCAACTCATTGGGGGCAATAGAGATATGGACTCTTTCTTTCCATTGTTGTACATAGGTCCATAAGATCCCCGCGTATTGGTGTCAGAAGTTCATAAGAGCGGGGTTTTAAAACCAAAAGTGTTGGACTCACTGGGCCCAATCAGCAATAGAGGAAGCCATGGTGACCAAAAGAATTGGTAAAGTCCACCTGGAGTGCGGGGCGATGGACCACCAGGAAAATGCCATCTGGGATGCAATCAGAATGGAAAATAAAAAAAATTTGATTTTTTTTAGCAAAAATTTATTTGGAAAGGAAAGTAAGAAAATTGACCAACAATTTTCTCAGTGCCATGCAACTAATTAAATAGTGATTGATTGGGTAGTGACAGGAAGGGGTCAGGACCCACAAATTTGACCAAGCTAGTGAATTTCTTAGGAATGAGCAGTTTTATACTTTGGGAACTGACATTGCAAAATTTGGCAGCAGGCTGAGTCTCTGTCAGTTCAACCTCAAACGTCTGAACCAGGGCTCAACTACGTTTCTGACAATTAGCATGATGGCATTTGGCCTGACAGGTGATGGAAATCCCCCAAGGCCATCCCATATAGGGATGGGTCCATTTGGTTGGAAATGGGTTCAGGACGGCCAACCTGCCCGCGCTCGGTCATTTAACCATTTGTTTGGTCATCAGCAGCACATTGGGCGCAATGCTCCAATTACTATCTGAGGGCTTTTTTCCTTGTCGATGGCACCCAATATTTGTTCAACTGGTTTAGTGATTGAATTGGAACTGTCAGGTGATCCAGCTAATATCTCATTCTTCATGCTTTTACAGCCATTCAAATTTAGGTCATCAGCCAGATTGCCAGCTGAATTAGATCCAACTGATTTCAATTTGGTAATCTTGGCACAGATTTCACTAATTCCCCACAACAGTTCTACTGAAGTAAGTGTGGGTATTAAAATGGGATCTGAAGTGGAAGAGCTGTTACCCATCACTCATCTACTACGTGAGCGAGATCGCCCTGAGTGATGAGAGGTACCACCATCCTCTTTAGTGTCTTTTTATTTGGGAATGGGAAGATGACCCAATCAAGAGCCAAAGGACGTTACCCAAGACTTACATTACCCTTTCTTTTTCTAAAGGAACAGCACCCCCACCGGGAAACTGCGCCAGAGCCACATTCTTGTGTGCTTTAGGTAGCTATATAGCCATAATCGTCGCAATTTTCTGAGGAGGGCGGGGAGCCTCAGGGTGGGATGCGTGGAAGGCTTTGATCAGGGCCATGCAAGTCGCACAATCGCGCGCCTTGACCCAACTATTTTCATAAGCTGGGTATCCTTTCCAGGCCATGAGATATTGGACTGAACATCGTGATGTGCGAGATGCCAAGATAGCCTCTACCTCAGCTTCTTCCTTGTTATTGATGATGATTGGTTCCAGGTCCATGGGAATTACACCCTTGAAGGGCGACAATTGGGAAACATGGAAAACTGGGTGCTGCTTGCAATGTGCAGGAAGCTTCAGGCGGAACGCCCCATTACCAAATACTTCCTCCACTAAGTGAGGACCCAAACACTTACTGGTGAACTTGTGGGAAGGGGTTTGAATTCGCAAATGATGGTTATTGAGCATGACGTAGGAACCCTCCATAAAGTTATGACCCAGAAGGCACTTATGGTCCGCGAATTGCTTATAGTTGTCAATGGCTTTGGTGAGGTGTTCCTGCACTAAGGCTTGAGTTGATCGAATATGGGTAGCATGATCCGCGGCAGCTTGAACCTCATGTCGCAAGCATGCCCCAACTGAAAATGATGGGCTATAACCTAATGTTGCTTCATATGGTGAAAACCCTGTGGATGCATGGATCCCATTATTGTATGCAAATTGAGCGAGAGGCAAGTCACTGGCCCAAGTATCCTGCGCTGCTGTGGCATAGCAACGCAGGTTTTTTTGAGGTCTTATTAACCCGCTCAGTCTGATCGTCAGACTGGGGGTGATATGCCATGGATTGACAGGGGGTTATCTTCAGGATCAATAGGAGTTCACTCCAAAAGCGTGCGGTAAACTGAGTACCCCAGTAACTAACAGTTTCCTGGGGAAGACTGAACATTGAAAACTTATGTCATACAAAAGATGGGCAGTTTCTTCTGACATAATTGTGGAAGTGCAAGGGATAAAAAGAGAAAATTTTGTAAAGTGATCCACCACTACCATCACCGCTGTGAACCCGTTAGAACAGGGGAGATCAATGATAAAGTCTATGGACACCGAGGTCCATGGACCTTCCGCCTGCTGTAAAGGGTGTAGGAGGCCATTCTTACTGGAGCGATCCAACTTGGCCCTAGCACAAGTAACACAATCAGCAATCCAAGCTGGGACCTCTTTGGTCAGTCCTGCCCAATTGAAGGTTTTCTTGATCAGATCAATGCATTTCTTGATACTGAGATGTTCAACCGTGGGGGGATCGTGGTGTGCATGGAATACTTTTGGGCAGAAGGAGGGGGAACCCACACATGAGAACGGAACTAAATGAGGCCCTCTTCTAAGGAGTATAGGAGTGTTTGGGACTCGAGTGAGCCAACTGCTCGACCAACTCCACGCCCTCAGGGCAGGCCGTTTGACTGGCTAACACCTGGGCCAATAACAGATTGTTGGAAGACAAAACGGCGGAGGAAACAACGGAGGGAACAAATGACAGAATCTGAGTGGCAGGAATTATGGTAACGAGATTCACTTCCTCAGGTTCCAAGGGACAGTGAGCAGGGCTACAGCTTAGGAAATTGGGAAGGACATTGAGCGCACCTTTGACAAATTCATATTTGAAGTTAAAACTGCACAGGTCCCAATAGGTTCAGGCCTGCCAGTGCACCAATTTTTGGGGTTTGCAGAAATACAAGAGAGCCTGGTGATCCATGCGAACTGTTAGCTCATGACGAGCATCTTATAACAGGTATCGCCAATGATCTTAAAGCCCATGAAACAACCGCCAGTTCCTTGTCATAAATGGCCCAAGACTGCTCCATAGTAGTGAATTTTCGGGAAAAATAAGTGACTGTCTGTTCAAGACCATCGTGGTCCTAAAGCAGCACCGTGCCCACTGCTACTGACAAAGCATCACATGTGATGATATACAGTTTGGTAGGATCAGCATGTTTCAAAATGGGAGGAGACATGAATACCTCCTTGATTGATTTGAACGCCTGCTGGCATTTGGGGGTCCAAAAAATGGTACATTTTTTCCAGTGAGGGGATGGAGTGGAGCGGCCAACTGGGAAAGTGCGGGGGAAATTTTTTTCAAGAAAATGAAAGTTCCCAAGAAACTCCAAAGTTGCTTCTGTGTAGTCAGAGTTGGCCATTCTCAGATCACATCTAATTTGTTGGGAGGGATAGCGACACCTTCTTTGAGAACCAGGTTTCTGAGAAATGTGACCTCTTCCTTATAAAACATGCACTTGGAAGCTTTGAGGAACAGCCCTGCTTTATGCAAAGTGACCACCTCTGCTTCCAATCAATAGCATGTTGTTCAGGAGTTGGGGAATGAACTAGGATATCATTGATGTATACAATAGCACAAGAGAACTGGAGATCCCCTAATGCGTTGTCAATCATTCGTTGAAATGTAGCGGGAGCATTTTTCAACCTAAAGGGCATTATGCGAAATTGAAATTTGCCTCGCCTCATTTGGATTGCGGTCAACCATTCCTGTCCTTCCATCACCCAAATTTGGTTGAAAGCGTTCACCAGATCCAGTTTTGAAAACACATGGGATTTGGCAATTGCCTGACTGATTGTCTGCTCTAAAGGCAATGGGTAGGGATCTGTAACTGTTATTTTGTTCAAGTGACCTTATCCACACATGGACAGAGCGATCTATCCGATTTTCTTGCAAAGACAATAGGGGAGGCAACAGGTGAGGTTTCTTTGAACAACCAACCTTTTTTTAACATATCGTCCAACCAGGTATTGAGTGCAACCTCTTCCTCCGCTGTATGAGGATACAACGGGCAGTTGATGTTCACCAACTCCATGGTTGTCCAAAATCCACAATCATACCTAGTATGTTTTGGCAGATGGTCCGCTTTTTCCATGTTGAAGATTCCCTGATATTGCATTAAGCTTTTGGGAAAATCGGCCAAAATGCCCGCGGAAGTAACTAAGGTAGTGATAGAGCTGGTCCCTTGTATTTTTTTGAGGGTGTTGATCAAAGGGAACTCTCCTTATGAATCATCATTGGTAAACAACAATGTATTAGACTCTAGATGAATCTTCACATGTTGTCGACGCCACCATCCCACACCCAAGATCACTGGGAATACCAAGTTTGGCATGGCCTAAAAATGATTGCAGAAGTTAAATTGGTGGATTGAGAAGTATATCGGCCAGCAAACATTATATGAAGACTGGTAAGCAGATGAGGCCACCATTACTGAGGAGCCCACATCTATTTCTAATTTTAATTGCTGTGCCAACTCAACACTCATGAAGTTCCCCGCTGCTCTGGTATCCACCAGAGCTTCAAAGGAGACAAGATGCGGACCAATACTGATTTTCATAGGGATAAGGAAATAAGCAGAATTCTGTTTATTGGGAGATTCAGCCAACTCATGGATGACTGAAGAAATAACGTGTATGTCAGGACCAGGATCAGGGTTCTTAGCTGGGGCAAAAATTGGAAGTACAAGTGCGGGAGAAATCATTTCTTCTGTCTGGGCTTGAACAAAATCATTCATAGTTAACTCCAGAAACGCCAACTCAGACTCGGGGGTTATGGCAGGGTTGGGACCCACTTCAACTGTTACTTTGGTGTCAGGCACATTGTCTACGTCTTTTTAGGAAATCCTATCATAAAGTTCCCTTTCTGGTATGGGGAAATGTGTCTAGGTAATGATTTTATAGTAGTTGCGGTGGCACATATTTGATCTACAGATTCCTGGATGGTAGACCAGACCATGTGATGAGTGGAAACTGAATTTAAGCTCTCTCTAAAGACTGCCTGAAGCATATTAATAGATAGGCCTGACGCGGGAGCCAGCTCATGAAAGGTAGAAATCAGAGAGAAGCCAACCTAGGGGCTTCAGCCATGGTTAGGAGCAGTCTAAATAAGTGGTCTGATTGGGACACATGGGGTTTTAAAGCGGCTGATACAACAGCCATCAGGGGAATAGAGTCTCCTTCTTGTGAGGAAGAACGCAAAAGACTTCTCACCCAACGGTGGGCATCTCCATCCACGGCGTCTAACAACGTGAGACCTTGTTGGGCATGAGATATTGCATAAGCATTACTGAGTGCAATTGTTGTCCACATTTGTACTTTGGCGAGAGCGTCGAGAACCTGATTGGTGATCTCTTTGGAGGGGATACTTGATCCTTTTCCTGGGCTGGAGGAAGTAAGAGAAGATGCAGTCTGCACATCTTGGGTGGCTTGAAGAAAGTTTGCCAAAATAGAGCAAATGCTTCTCCTAAAGTTGGAAAGTGACCAAAAAAACAACAAACAACACACAACTGATTGTATGTTCATCTGGTAGAGGGTAACCACTGCGGTGCCCAATTCAAAAACCAAGGCGGAAGTGGCTGGAAGTTATGGTTGGTCAATTATGTCATGGAAATGGCAGAAGAAGTTTAGACCAGCCTGCCAGTCAGGATGCGTGAACACCCAAAAAGCAAGCCAGAATGCCAGAGGCATTGCTGACTGTACAACTTGATATGGAGCTGGGAAATGTGATACCACAAAGTGGTGATGCAACAACAGGGTAAGGAGTATCCCAACGACAAACTACACTTAACCCATTCCCAACTCAGTGGTTTGAACTTTATGAGGCGGGAATACTGGGATAGTTTTGACGAGATTCTTGGCTTAGGAGGCCAACTCATTGGGGGCAATAGAGATATGGACTCTTTCTTTCCATTGTTGTACATAGGTCCATAAGATCCCCGCGTATTGGTGTCAGAAGATCATAAGAGCGGGGTTTTAAAACCAAAAGTGTTAGACTCACTGGGCCCAATCAGCAATAGAGGAAGCCATGGTGACCAAAAGAATTGGTAAAGTCCACCTGGAGTGCGGGGCGATGGACCACCAGGGAAATGCCATCTGGGATGCAGTCAGAATGGAAAATAAAAAATTTGATTTTTTTTTTAGCAAAAATTTATTTGGAAAGGAAAGTAAGAAAATTGACCATCAATTTTCTCAGTGCCATGCAACTAATTAAATAGTGATTGATTGGGTAGTGACAGGAAGGGGTCAGGACCCACAAAATTGACCTAGCTAGTGAATTTTTTAGGAATGAGCAGTTTTATACTTTGGGAACTGTCATCACAAAATTTGGTGGCAGGCTGAGTCTCTGTCAGTTCAACCTAAAATGTTTGTACCAGGGATTGACTATGTTTCTAATGATTAGCATGATGGCGTTTAGCCTGATGGGTGACAGGAATCCCCCAAGGCCATCCCATATAGGGATGGGTCCATTTAGTTGGGAACGGGTTCAGGCTGGCCAACCTGCCCGCGCTTGGTTGTTTAACCATTCATTTGGTCAACAGCAGCACTTGGGTGCAATGCCCAAATTACTATCCGAGGGCTTTGAACCCTTGTCGATGGCACCCAATATTTGTTCAACTGGTTTAGTAATTGAATTGGAACTGTCAGGCGATCTGGCCAATATCTCATTCTTCATCTTTTACAGCCATTCAAATTTAGGGCATCAGCCAGATTGCTGGCCAAATTAGATCTGACTGATTTCAATTCAGTAATCTCAGCACAGATTTCACTAATTCCCCGCAACAGTTCTGCTGAGGTAAGTGTGGGTATTGGGGGTGGGATCTGAAGCGGACGAGCTGTTACCCATCAATCATCTACTACATGAGCGAGATCGCCCTGAGTGATGAGAGGTACCGCCATCCTCTTTGGTGTCTTTTTATTTGAGAATGGTAAGATGACACAATTGAGAGCCAAAGGACATTCCCTGAGACTTACAAGAGCACTCCATTCTGAGGGCCAGTCTATTATCAATTTGCGAAGTATGTTCACTAGGGTTCCATTGACTTGCTCCACCATCCCATTTGAATCCAGATGATAGGGGGTTGTCAAAACCCCATGAATCAACATCACCTCATTTAACTTTAGCAGGATATACAAAGTAAAGTTGGTTCTGTTATCTTTCAGGATGAACTGCGGGCAGCTGTGCCACCATATAATGCACTCCATAATAAACTTGGCAGTGGTGACAGCGCCCAAGTCGCTAATAGCCTTTGCCTCCACCCATTGAGTCAAATGATTAATGGCAACAATTATATACTTGGATCAATTGGCATTAGTCAGCAGAGGTCCCACTACATCAATGGAAACAGTGTGCCATGCGAACTGGGGTTTCACTAGTTGATAGGTGGTTTTCTTGCAGAAAGGTTTTTCAACTTGACACTGATGGCAACAGCTAACCATTTCCAATATGTCATAATGCATGCTTTCCCAGAAGTATTGGGGTCACAAAAACTCTAGCATCTTCTACAATCCTCCAAAACCTACAGCCCAATGAGCATCCATAATTATTGAGGGTCTATTTGAAGGCTTAGGAAAATTCAGCATCAAGTCTCCAATCTGCTTGTATAATTCTTCCCCTCATATGAAGGTACTCTCCCTGAGTCCATCCAACACCTTTATCACTTGCAGCGGCTCATCCTGGTATTGGTTCGCCACCATCTTTTCAAACATTATATCAGCTAGATCTGCTGTGATAGCAACTGTGGGCAATTGAGACAGACAATCCACTTTTTGATGTTTTGCCCCAGTCTGAAAGTTTTGAATTACACTTCCAATGGGGCAGGTTGTATCTCAAAGTTACACTGGGCGGAATCTCCAAAAATGCAATGAAGTAAATAAGAAAATCCAGGTTAAACTCGACCTAATTTTTATTTAAAAAAAGAGAAAATATATATAGGCTTTTTATGGTTTGTAATCTATCAGAGTGAATTAATCTCTGTGTGATTGAATCTTCAATCAGTTGATCAGGATCCAATTAATAATCAACTTTGATAGATTGTGATAGATTGCTCACTCCTTCCAATGATGTTGGGGGAATTGAGGAAGGGGATTTTTTGGAGATATGCGAATTTGGTGAAATCCTGACACTTCCCCCCTCAAGATATAATTGCGGTGGAGGATGACTTTTTAAGACCTAGGATGAATATGATTTACCACAATACCAGTATCAGTATAAACAATAGAATACTCTAATCCTTTATTAATATAGCTATATAAGGACCAGACCAATTAGTTCCCAGCTTTTCATTCCATCCACCTGGCCAAGAATGATAATACATAACATAATCTCCAATCTGATATTCAGGTAATACTGGTTTATGTTGATTGCTTCGTAGAGTCTCTCTTTGAGTGGTTTCCTTTAATATCATTGCTTGAGCCTGGAGGAGGATAATCTCATCAGCCAAACCTCTCATAACTAAATCAGAATTTCTGGAATGCTTTCTTCAAGGATAGTGTGAACACTAGAAGGGACTGAAGGATCCCGCCCATATATACACTTAAACGGGGACATCCTGATTATGTGGTGATAGCTTATCCAATAAGCAAACAAGGCACTAGGTAAATAAAAATTCCACCGAGTCAAATCAGTCAAGGCCATTTTCCTAAAAATTAAGACCAAAGAACCATTAACTCATTCAATGGCCCCATTTGTGGATGGATTATATATGGGACAGCAAATCGCTGAGTAGTGTTAAATAATCTTGATAACTCCTGTATAAGCTGTGAGGTGAAATTAGTCCCATT